>PVKS010019504.1:0-38264 GCA_004027875.1 Aplodontia rufa | reverse complement strand
ATTTCCATCCTCTTTTCAAATTTCTTATTCTACCCTGCAAATAGCTATTTGACAACAAGTCAGTACAAAATGCAAGATGATATCCCAAAGTTAGAAGCAATTAAGGGAGAAACCAGTGGTCCAACAACTTATTGCTTGAGCTAACTTCAGATTTTATTCTGCAAATCTTTTTTTCTGCTAGAGCTTTCATTTCAATTCTCTTCTCTTTCCCACATTTTAGCCAAGTCATTGACTCAGTGGCAGATGACAGAGCATTCTTAAAGCTAAAATTGAATTTGTCACTTTGGTATCAATGTGTCCTGTCTCTGAGGATTGGTGTAGTCTTGTCTCTAAGTGAAACTATCTGTCTTGTATTTCCCTTCTGAGTGAGATTTATGAGGGAGAGCATTTGAATTGCTCATCTCCCTCTAATCCAGTCATCATTCTGACACTACAATGTCTCAGAATTTTCCTTTACTAAAATAAAAAAAAGTTCTCTCCTTTGTGCTGTGCTGACTTTTGTATATAAAGCAGGAATCACAAGATGGGCACAGGGTTTGGGGAGCAACCAGACCCCACTAGGGGCAAATAGTTTCCCAGCTTAGCTGGGTACATGAAGAACACCTCATTCACACCCTATTCATAATCATTTTTTTTCTCTTCATAGGTCTCAGATTTTACTTAGGCAACTGACTAGTGTCTGAATGCTCCTAATAATAACATGTTTATCTCAATATCTTGCAAAGAGTGTCAAGGAAACATTTAGCTAATTCATTGGGTAGAAAGAAAAAAATTAAAATATGAAGACTTCACGAAGCAGATGCAACATATAAGCATGTGGTTGAGAATTAGAACAACGTCACATCGTCCAATTCCAAGGTCAGATATTTCAAAGTCATGTAGTCCAATTTCCAATTCCGGGATGGTCCCATGAAGATGAGAGGAACTACCTTAGAAATAAGAATTTAAAATGAATACTTCCTCCCACTGTCTTATTGCTCTCTCCTAATATCTGTATCACTACTGGCTCCCTGTGCTTTCCAGTAGGGCCTGGAATGGCTTATTAGGAAATAATTTGGTAGATGGATGAAATGTATCAAGTGAAAATTCACAACTGAAAAATATTAAATCCTGCACCAGGAAGTCAGGCAACCCAACTTTTAATCTTAACACTTCAAGCTGTGCTCAATGAAGCCTGCACTAATCTAAAACCAGATTTTATTTTTTTATTTTTTTTCACATTTATTAGAAGTATATAGTGATACAGGATACAGATGAGGGGGAAACATTGTCAAAACAGTAGCAATCAATGTGCATAAACTTTGTTATCCAGGGTAATGGCAACGCATAGATAAACTACTATGGGTTTCATCTGTTGCAGTGAAACCAGATTTAAAAAAAAAAAATCTCCATGTCTCCTAACATCTTTCAGGTTCTAAAATTTGGTTATTCTCTGACCTTGTAACTTGCCTAAATCAAGGAGAACTGCACAAGCAGCCAGATCAATGACTAACTTTCTGCTTGACATTCCCATAGAGGCCTTTAGAGACACCTCAAAATTAACATAACCAAAACAATACTTGATTCCTCCAAAGCTCTTCCAAATATGTTCCTTTGACGTTCCAATATTCCAACAGTATCTATCCAATAGCTCAAGCCAAAGATTCTGAAATTATCCTTGTTTCACCTTTTCCCTTCCCTTTTTATATCCAATCCATCTCAAATTTAATCCAGGGGAACATTAACAGTCTCATTTTTCTGTGTCTGTAAGCCATTGTCCCTAACCTTGATATTTCTATCATAAAGCTGATGTATCGTTGGTCTATACCTGGTTTCTGCATCTGTCTTCCAGTAAGTACAAATTTGGTCTGGGAGGCAGAGGAATTCATTTATTTACCACCACAACTACCCCAAATCCCAAGTAACTACTATATCTTTAGCCTCCAAGGCAGGAACTACATAGTTCTACATTTTGGGCTATCTCTGGTCCAAATCCTCGAGCCTGTTCAGTCTCAGTGAAGGAGGCATAGAAACCAGCACGGCATCAGCTGTGCTGATGGTATATTCTTACTTAACATCCATCACCTGACCTTTCATCACAGCTCCAAAGTTCAATCTTGTATGGTTCCAAAGCAAACCCTTGCCCTGCACTGAACTGAGATGGAGAAAGACAGACTTCTTGTGGGACATCACTAACACATCACTATCCACCTCATGTTTGGGTGACACATAGAGATCACCCAGCCCTTCCATATGCTTGTCTCATTGTTATGAGAATTCTGTATCATTCATCCCCAGATAATGAATAAACTATTTTTTTCTTTGCTCAACGAATGTATCAAGGACACAAGGTTTTATGGTTTGATCATCTCTCTCTCTCTCTCTCTGAACCAGAAGATCCTGATCACAATAAATGTTAAATGATACTTAATAAGCAAATCTTTGGAGAAAGTTCTGAGACTATATCTCAATGAAGCACAGAGAGCAAGGATTTCTGTTTTCTGTAAATATTCTCAATGAGCTCACATAATTCTAGAGCAGCTGCTACAAAAAGATACTATGTAATTCAAATCTGGGCCACCATAGTGGAAACCCCTCCCTGCATTGAAAAGTGGGAAGGGATAGAGGACAACAAAGCCCAATGCATTATTCATAATTACGATTCTGGAACATATACAGCCATCATAAAAGCTGAGGGTGCTCTCAGCTTATATTACAAGTGATTTAGACATCATATGCCTAGTTATAAAATGCCATATCGGCTCTCAGATCCCCTACAAGAAGTTCTGAGGTTTCATTTTCTATAAAGATGATTTAAAATATTGATAGCTCTAAACACTGAAACGAACAGATGATAAAAGCACTACCGTAAAACATACACAGAGAGAGAGAGAGAGAGAGAGAGAGAGAAATACTTTTTTCAAAACTGGTTGATCTTGTCCATTAACTCTAGATTCCAAATGGAACACCCTCCCCGAAAGAAATGATGCACGCAGAGTCCACTTCCCCAGGAATAACTCTTCACAGCACCAACAGAACCAGATGTGCAATAACTCCTTTAAAAGATTATCCCCAAATATGAGGTCTGTTTGTAAGGAGAGGAAATCAGAGTAATCACACTGACAAAGCATCCTGCAACTTGGAAGTCTCCATATAAAAACTTAGTGAAGTGAGTGGAAAATGAGAAACGTGGGGCTACAGAAGACATTATATTGGGAAAATTCAAACCATAAAGACATTGAAATGAAAAAGAACTTTTAGGTTTAAAAAAATTGAGTGAGATATAGTTATTAAAAACTTGTAAAATCACATCGCCTTGTATCCTTGCTTAAATTTCTCCATCGATATTGTCCAAGTGTTGTGTGCAAATACAGACAGCCCCTGGTGGTTTGTAGGGGTTTGACTTACAACTTCTCTACTGAACTGCAAAAGCGATGTATATACGGTAGAAGCAGTACTTTGAATTTTGAAGTCCGTTCTATTCCCCAGGCTACCAATCAATATGTAGTCTGATGGTCTCTGGTGATGCTGGGCAGTTACAGCTGCAGCCTCCAGTCAGCCAGACAATCACAGAGGGAAACGACCAGCAATCTAACAACAGAGTGCTGTGTTACTAAGCTGGATCTTCAGCAGGTTATGTGTATCCAGTGAACTTCTGACTTCATTTTCAACTTACGAAGGGTTCATTCAGCCATAAACCCATTGAAGTTGAGGCTCATCTTTATACAGATTTTAGCACCCCAACAGAGTCACTTCTGGAAAAAAAGCAGAGGGACCTGTTGCCTGTTCTATTATTGCAGGAAGAGACATTATTTCTACGTGTGTGCCATTGTTTTTCAAGGAGTGAAGGCTATGGGAGGAGGGTTATTGAAGAGAAAAAACACATTAGCATTGGCCTCTTTTTATTGTATATACTATTTCTGGGAGCTGGAAATTACTGTGATCACTCATCCGCAGTATAGTTCCAAAGGAAGCCCAAACTGTGACTCAGCCACTGCAGTTGAGGTAGACAGATTTGCCCTGGTGAAGAAAGGACAGAGGAAATCCAGCACTGCAACCCATTCTCCCTCCTGGTTTATTTAAATTCTGAATCTAATTATTTTTCAGAGAAAACAACACGACTAAACAAAATAAAAAATAATAGGAATAAGAGAGCCAGTCTGCTTTTTACATCCTTTAGAACTTATACCCTATTTCCAACCAAATAAAATCCAGTATTTTATAACAGTAACCACCCAATTGTCTCTCCATTTTAAAGCATTTCTGATCTTTCAATGGAATTGATTTCCATAATAACCAGACTACAGTTGGCGACCAGTTCAACTTAGTGGCCTTGCCTACGTTATGTAGCCTACAGCTCATCCTCTCTGATCCTTTAAGAATCCTTGAAAAAACAGAAATATGTCTTTTGTCAATAGCATAAGCTGCTGCTGCAACAAGGCTGTAAGCAGCAAGAAAAATGGAAGCTATCCTATTTTATCAGAGCCTAATAATACATACATACCAGACCTTTTGCTTAAGCCCCAGAAATAAAAGCGAACACACTATGGTAGAAAGAAAAAAAATGCAGGCAGACAAACTTACACCCTTAACTAGATATCCACTCTATAGAGTTTCTGCCAAAATTCATCTGATCTATGGCTACCTCCTCACTGTCCACACTACGTGCATGGCTTCTCTCCTTGGCTCTCTCTCCCCAGTGTTAGTGGCAGAGAGACTCCACTATCACAACCCTACATGGAACTTATCTTCTTGGAAAACTCATGGCTTCCACCTGATTCAAAATCACCTACATCCTGATTTTAGACCTTCCCTTGTAGCTTATTTCTGTCTCTAAAACAAAGGTATTTCTGGAACTTTGATAAAAGTCTTGGGAAAATAAAATCTGCGTATTTTATTTAAAGAGTGAGTTAGTCAGCTTTCTGTCACTGTGACAAAATACCTGAAAGAAATAAACTTAAAAAGGAAAGATGTATTTTGACTCAGGTTTCAGTTCTAGGCCTGTGGTGAGGCAGCACATCATGGCAGGAAGCAAGTGGTAATCAAAGCTGCTCACCTCAGGGTGGCCAGAATATATATAGATAGACAGACTCTGAGACAGGGGAAATGATATTCTCTTCAAAAGCACATCCCTAGTGTCCTACTTCCTCTGACTAGTCTCCACCTCCTAAAGCTTCCACTACCTCCCAATAATCCACTAAATTATGAATCCATCAACAGATTAATCCACTGATGAGATCAAAGCTCTCAAAATCTCATCTTCTTCCAACAGCTACATTAGTAACTAATCCCTTAATGCATGAGATTTTGGGGAATATTTCAGCTCCAGACCATAACAAAGGAATATAATGTTTTGCAATTCAATTGATCTGCCCTTAAAGAAAAAAAGAAAAATACTAACGGCAATTTAAATGATCTAGAAGTTAATTTCATCTATTTATTTCTTATTGGTGTATTATAATTGTACATAATGATGGTATTGTCATATATTCATACATGCACATGATATAGCAACATAATTTGGGCAGCATCCCCCCCCAGCACTCCCCACCTCCCTCCTCCCATCCCCTGGTTCCTTGCCTTTCTTTCTGGAGTATATATTTATTCTAATATATCCAAGTATAGTGACATAATTCTTATACCTATGAAGAACATTTTTATGTATGTGTTAATAACATATACAATGACATTTTTGAAGTCTAGTATAAACGATTCTGGGTTCAGAATCATTCTAGATCATTCTGCTATCTTCTTATGTAATCCTTGTCTATAATGGACATCAAACAAGCACCAGGAGGAAAATTAAGGGCACTCTTCTACCTCCTCCCATTGAAGGAGACTATATTACCTTCTGTGACAGGAGACTAGAAAATGTTTAATAGCAGTGTACCAGCTAAAAAACAGTCTCGTTTGCCTAAGATAGGGCCATGGACACTGCAAGGCATGCAGCACTTCAAGCCACATGCTTCTTCACTATTTTGGATAATTGACCATTGTCTGTGCAATCATCTTTACCTATAATCATAGGTGACATATTTCTTCTCTCTGTGCTAAGTTTTTAAATGCACAGTTTTATTTAATCCTCAAAATAATACCAAAATGCTAATACCATTTTAAAAATTTATTAAAAATAGAGAAGTAAAGTAAGTTTCCCAAGGTCATGTAATTTGTATGTGTCAATATAGGATGTGAGACTTGGGCTATGCAGTTCCAGAACCTGAGCCCTTAATATGCCTTGCAACTACATGATACGGAAGTATCCTACATAAATCACAGTGATGCTCACTGACATCAGTGGTCAATCTCCTACAGTACATCCAAAGTAAATAAATATTAATCAGTAACTAGGATGCTTTTTAATTGTGATCAGATAGCAATGGAAAGTGCACAACAGTGAAACAAACATGCAACTCAGTGTCATAATGAAATGAAACTTAAAATGAAATTAACATCTGAAATCAATGCTCTGATTGTGCAGCACAAAAAAACAATTTTCAGAACCTGTCTTTTCTTGTTTATAAAATAGTAGTGATGCACTTAGAACATTTGGAAAAATAGTTTATAGATTTCTCAAGGTCTCAACATAATTATGTTTTTATTTTTGTATTAGTCAGCTTTTGCGTCACTGGGACCAAAATACCTGACATAAATAACTTAAAGGAGGAACAATTTATTTTGGTTCATGATTTCAGAGGTTTGAGTCCATGGTCATTCTACTCCGTTGCTCTGGGCCTGAGGTGAAGAAGAACACCATGGTGGAAAGGCAGGGCAGAGGAAAGGTACTCGGCTCAAGGAAGCAGGGAAAGGGTGCAGGGAGCCAGGGAGAATATAAACTCTTCCAGGGTACACCCCTAGTGACCTAGTTCCTCAGAGTAGATCTCACCTCCCAATACCCCATTCAGATATCAATGGATCAGAGCCCAAATCATTACCTAAAAGTCCCACCCCATCTGGTTACACTGGGGACCATGCTTTCAACACCAGACTTTGAGGGTCATTCTAGATCCAAACCATACAGCATCCAGAAGAATTGGTATTATGATTATTTTCTTTTTTTGTTACCTTTATATACTAAGTCTGGTAGACATGGTAAAATCGCTGCTCAAATTCCAGTGAGCAAATGTACAATAACATATTCAATATTTAGCTTTTTTCTAATATTTCACTATTCTAAATTATCCGATATAAATTAAGTACAGATGAGAAAATACTGCTAAACCAATTTGTCATAGCACATCACTTCATTCTTAGTCATCTAGTTTATTTTATCTGTATTACCAGAGGCTTCCCCAATGCCACACAGCTGTTTAAACTGCTCAATTCAACTAACATTCAACTAACTGGGTTAGTGGCCAGTCATGCTTAGAGATGAGGAGAACACAGCCTCCTCCCTTAAGGAACTCAGAGTTTAGCAACAGGTATAGACCTGTGAAATGTAGACTGGTGGTTGAAATATGCACAAAAGATGTAAAAGAAGGCATCTGATCCAGCCTGGACATCAAGCAAAACTTGTAGAGGAGAACTTCATCACACATACATATGGACATGAAAAGATAAATATCTTGGATCCATATTTCTAACCAATGTGCCCACACATCTCCAAAGTTCCACATCAAAGCTTCTTGTGTACCTGCATGTCCCCAATGTAATTCTCTACTCCTCTCCTCTCTCACTACCTAAGGAGTCCTTGACATGAACAGGGAAGTGGAATCAAAGACCTGTTATCTGTCTGGCAATAACCTTGAGATCATAGAATTCTAGCTACAAATTTATGAATTGTCAATAAGGAGGAAAAGCAACATGCTTCTTACCATGCATATAGTAGAGAAATTGAGACTTAAAAATGGTGTTTGAAGTCTGATATCCCAGTCTGGAAAGAAGATGAAGGAAGGTAAATCAGAAGAAGAGAATTTGGCCAAGGTCAATCATGGAAAAATAAATGTTCCTCAACGTGTAAAAACTATAATCAACTAAGTACAAATGGAATGATCCTTCAGGTTGGTTTAACAGTGTCGGAAGAACCACCAACATGTGCATGAAACAATTAAATTTGCTTTGCTTTTGGGATTGGCTTTGATAGAATAATTCCAGAAACTTACTGAGGACACAAATATCCTTAACAGAATTCAAAGGGCTCACACTCTATAGTAATAACTAAAGCAAAGACCACCTCTTATTTGTGAAGGATTACATATTAGTTTAACAAGTTTTCTCAGTGCTAAAATCAGATAATCCCAGATGTTATCTGCTAGCTATCAAAGCACATGTGAACCTCTGCAACTTTCACAGGCCTTTGTCATTCAATATATGATCCTATTTAATAAATCACTACTTCATGAACAAATAATCCAAGGTTTTGGGCCACTAGGATAACATTTCTAAGTTGCCAGTATATACATGCCATATATATAAGTTCAGAAATTCTTACCTTCTTTACTTCCTATAAAGCAGAAGGCATGGATAAGTCTCTTTGTTTAAAATGATTTATAAGAGTCACATTTTCCCATAAACTCTTTTAAGTACATTAATGAATTTGTGACAAAAAATAAATTTTGAAATGTTATAATAAATTTACCCTATAACAAACCAGTGATGAAAGAATTATAAGAATTTGTTCCACCCTCAACATCATATAACTTGCCAAAGGTCTAGACTGACTCTGCTGAGCAGCTCAAACAAATGTTAATCAACAACTTTAGTTAGAATAGTAAGTCACACCAGACATGGCTTTAAAGAGCTGACACATGATTTTAGTTATCTTGCTCTTCAAATAACTTTAATTAGTATATATATAGTTCACATTTTAGGAAGTCAAGGTTGAATTCTGAGCTGAAGCCTGAAAGGTTGGGCTTTATGGGAAGGTGAGACAGCATTTTCTTTTAATGCAGGACAGACAAAAAGACCTTATAGGAGATTGCCTCTAATTATGAAAGTTGGCACCAAATTGGTTTTCTATTGCTATTACAAATTACCACAAGGTTAGGGGCTTAATATAAGACAAATATAATATGTTATAGTTCTGAAAGTTAGAAGTTCAAAATGGGTCTCACTGGGCTAAAATCAAGGTGTTGGCAAGAAAAAGCACCTTTCTGAAAGCTCTTGGTTTGAATCTGCTTTTGTGACTTTTCTAGCTGCTGCTAGAATTCCTTGACTTGTGCCCCTTCCTCCATCTTCAAAGCCAACAAAAGTCATTGGAGTCTATTTCACATCATGTTCTCCCTGTTCCGTACATTAGGACCTTTGTGATCATACTAGTCTCACTTCAGTAATTCAGTATCAGTAATTCAGTATCATCTCCTCCTTCTCAAGACCCTTAACTTAACCTGCAAAGACCCTTTGCTATGGTAGCAGACTCAAGTTGCAGAGATTAGGATACAGGCATCCCAAAGATCGTACATTACTAAGGTATCCTTCCACATATACATGGAAAAGCTTAAGGAGGTAATTGCCTCAGCAGTGCCTCCAGACCTCAGGTTGCCATGTCTGAGGGTGAGTGGTCTACTGTGTTTCAGCACCCAGCTCTGCTCTGCTGAGTCACTGTGAGCACATCTGCCATCATGGCCTCAGTCAGATGCTACACAAAGTAGATTAAGCAGTACTTCAATGCAGTAGCATCCAGGAGGGAAATTAGAGTAATACTAAAGAGAAAGGATAAAATTATATGTCTGACTTCAGCTTTTTTACATTTTCCATTCTTTACTACTGTATTTTGTGAAAGAGGTTTTTAATCAGCTTGAGTCCATTGCATTCCTTACAAACTAAGCAGTTCTGTCCTTTATAAAACAAAATCTCATAAAATTTCTTCAGAATCCCCCTCTATGGAGCAAAAGTACTGCAAAGTCCAAAGAGGGTAAGTAAAAGTAAAACCCTAAGTAGATGCTTACAAGAGAAAAGAATGGGTCATCTTTTGAAAGCCTTTGAAATATTTCAGTCAGGCCAGGAATGTAGAGTAGCAGCTGACCCAGGGAGATGTCCAGCAATGGCTGGCAGATGATAAAGGAAGGGAAAAAGATGAGTTAGAGTGTTCCGAGAAGAAAATATCAAGTGTGAGCAGAAGTCCCACTCCCAGGCCACAAGTAGGATTCAATACAAACTCTCCTGCGAAATCTGTTGAACTCTATAACCTTCAGCCCCACCCATGGTCAGAATTAATCCCAGAGACAAAAAGAATGCTGGGAGTGCAAGTGCTGATTGACCACAGCCATGGAAGGAGTGGAGGCGGGCAGGATGTCACATCCACTTTGGACAAATGAAACATCATAACAGTTGATAATGGGAATCATCAGATCTCATTGCATTAGTTTGCTTAGGGCAAACACAAGCAAATAAATATCACAGACTGGGGGCTGAAAGAAAAGCAAAAAACTAAAAATTATTTTCTCACTTCTGAGGTTGGGAAGTTGAAGGCGTGGACAAGTAGTTTTCCCTCATCTGCCCACTTCATTTCTCAAATAACAACAATGTACCCAAAACAAAGACTCCCATTGTAACCTTCCCACAAAGTACTTGCACACTCAATCAATGAGTAAAGCTGAATTAAAACATTACAGTGCTGAAAATGGACAATAGCAAAAGATGAACCTAAGACAGCAAGATTTCTAGGACAGTGCAAAAAACCAGTCCATTTTATATGTATGGCTTCTGGATTTTCCAAGTTGCTTTTAAAATCTTCTAACAGTATAAGGTTGGTTTTTTGAATGTTTTATTAAGGATTGAATTATTGTACAATCGTAAATGTGTATAAAGTAACAATATGATAAGTGTATGTTCTTAACCCAGAATTACCCACACATTATCCATACCCCAATCTCTTGATTCTTCTATATTTTGCCCCTACAAGTGATATAAAGGCTTAGATTGTGAATTTTCCAAAATTAAATGAATTTTTAAAAGCATTTAAAACACCTTAATAGTTTTTTAATACTTTAGTAGCTTCACTGTTTACATGACAATCATGAAAAGTTGTGTAAGGCGTTTTAGCCTAGGTAGAGACATGATCAGATATGCAGAGCAGAGCAGGATTAGGGAAGATCAACTAGGAAGGGTGGCAGTGGTTCAGGCCTAAGAGAATGATGTCACTTCCTACACCGCAGAAAGTCAGAATGGAGAGAAATAATATATTGCAGAGCTAAAGACGACAAGATTCAGTAGTACTAAGCAATTGAACAGAAAGGGAGAGAAGCAATGATGGCACCCAGTTTTTCTTCCTTCCTTCTTTCTTTCCTTCCTTCCTTCTCCCCCTTTCTTTTTGCAGCAAGGGCCACAATTTACTGAGAGAATATAAGATAAGAAATGGTTTGAAAAGAAATATAATGGGTGCAAGTTTAACACAAAGTAGTACAACAGATATGTAGCTCCAGAACTGATCAAAAGATGGAGATTATAGATTAATTGCTGTACAGATGATAACTAAAGGCATAGCTTAAATTATTCAAGAGTAATACATATAATAAACCATCAAAATAATGCAAGACTTGGAAATGAAATAATGATATGTGACTCTAACCATAAGGCTTTTCTAGCCAACCTGCTGTTATTTGACTCTGCCCTTTATAAAAGTCAATTCTGCTTCAACCATTGAAAATTTAGTAACCTCCTCATTTAAGTCCACTGATCTATCAAAGAGTTATGAATCAGGAAAATCATCACCTTTCTAGTCAGGTGATAATTCCAAATGCAGAATTTTACACATTTTCTATAAAACTCTTAATAGTAAAATACTATCATTTCAGATGTGAAGCTTAGCAAATGAAAGTGTGGAATACTTATTTTCTGTTATAGCTTGCTTATAATAGGTTATCATAATCGGGTTAGAATTATACATTTTTGTTTTATTTTTAGCCTCGATTTCTGTTTGCATACATTCCAAATTAAACATGTTAAGTATTACTCAGTAATTTCATTGAAAGCAACCATATACAAATTGGGTTTCAAATGTTTAAGATGCTGGAGAACTGATTTTTCCATCTGAAAACTCAGACATTGCAAGAAATTTTTTCTTCCTTTTTGAAGTAGCGTATATCTAGTTTCTTATTACATTTCCCATTACAAAAAGAAAGTGTCAATCATGACTTTATAGTTTCCTTATTGCTTTCCAAAGTTCAAATGCTTCTTAATTAGTCATTGACTATATCCTTAGATAATTGTTTGTTTTTAATCATGTCTCTATACAATGTGATTATTAATCTTGAGAATTACAAAGTAATTACAAAGAATTCAATATATTAAAGAAAATGCATCACAGTGTTTCTGGCTTTTTTTTTTTTTTGTGCCCAGGAAATTTGGTAGATCTCTACAGTCCTTCAGAACTTTCAGGAGTTACCCTAATCTCACTGTACTATGTATGGGTCTTCTCATGTTTTCTCAACCCTAAATTAAAGTTGAGATTGTAAATCTGCTCATCTTTTATCTGTCTCTGCCACTTCCTTTATTATTTTTTCTTTCAGAGTATACAGGTTTAAATTCTTTTTTGCTTTCTCTCCCTCCTTCTCTGAAGATTGACAAGAAACAATGACGATGCTGTCTTTTGCCAGAGGGTTCAATATAAAACAAATAAAAGTAGATATCACATTACTTTTATAAAATGCCAGCAATAAAAGTTTGTCTTATGCTTAGCATAAGACATGATTTTGACACACCTCAATATACAAAAAAATACAAGCACCAAAGACACAATGTGTTTCAATGTTCATATTATCACATTTTATATTTAGTTAAGATATTAATGAGTGTGTGTGTGGAAGCTTGACCTTTTTTTATCACCTATGTGTTCTTTGTTTTTTGACATACTTGAAAATTTATGAGTACTCTTGAGGAAAGAGGGTTTTCAGACATTATAGGATAGAGGAAGACCATTCTCCGGTTCATCTCATTTTCATTTATCCTCTAAGTATTGGAATTCCCTGTGGATCAGCCACCCTTGCACTTCTCTTTATTTTACACTCTCGCGTAGTTCTGCAGGTTAAAGGAAATCTGTCCATTTCAGACCCTGGAAAGATAAAATCTGAACCCCACAGCCCCCACACACACACTTCAAAACTCTAGAAATGCTGGCTAGAATGTGCAAAAATCATTCTGAATGTATGAACTAAAGTTCAAAGAGACTAAATAATACCCCAAAATTAGTACACATACAAAACTTGTAGCACATGATTAGCAAGATTTGTTTGTGTATAATCCTATACCCAAAGAATAAAAAATATGCATTTTTAAGCAAAAAACTAAATGTTTATAAAAATTCATAGCATACTCTTCTTAAACCAAGTTTGAATGAATATAAGCATCTATTTGATACAAACCAAATGATGTTGCCACAATGCATTAAAAATGGAATACAACAAAAACAGCAGAAAAATCCCCACATTCTGAAAATGTAGTTACACTATAAAATATGAAAAAGGAGTCATAATGGAAATAATGAAATATTTATAACTAAAAGACAGTGTATAATGGAAATAGTGGGATAGATTGAAGTGTTTGTCAGTGCAGAGGATGAGAAATATTGAAATCTTAATACTACATAACATTTTTAAATGTTTGGAAGAAAATATTGAAATAGATTAACCTGTTAAATAAATGCATGAGCTTGCAAAAAAGGAAAGAAAAATACAGAAGTCAGGATATGCAGCCAGAGCATTCATCCAGGGAAGTAAGTAAACACTGAAGCCATCAACTACCTTAGGAACATAACATGCACAATGCCCCCAATGACCTTGAATTTCAGCGTGCAAGGGGAATCATTCATCTGAACCCAGCTTTACCTGGTGTGGTCTCTAACCAGAATCTTTGAGCCAGGCAGGACCAACCACACCAGAAAAAGTTGAAATTTGGATGCATGGCATCCTTGAAAGAAAAGATAAGTTAGGGAAACAATAAAATGAAAATCCAGATGAAGTCAGCAAGAAAAATTCTCTAAGTAGATCCAACACTCTGTGGAGTACGAAATAAACAAATAAAAAAAGATAAAGTATTTTTTTAAATCATCATAATAGAGCTTCCACATGCTTTAGGCCTGAATCTTTATAATCTTTATAATTATAATAATTATAATAAAAGGATTTAAGGCAAAAAAAATCTTCACAGTATCCATTTAACCATACCATATAAATTTCGGCATGGAGTTTTTACATTTCTATAGTGTACTAAGCACTTTGTAACTTCCATTTAAATTAGTGGTGAGCATTTTTAAAATGTCCAAAATTCCTGAAATTCATGGTAAGCTTTTTAAAATGTCCCAAATAAGTGGAATTTTTAATCATTGTTATTTATTTTAAATTCAATTTCATTGCCATCATAAAATGTATAACAACAATTCTTTTAAATTATGACCTAAAACAAGGTCAGTTTTAAAAAATGACTTATGTGTGTGTCAGCTTTACATTGCTGTGACAAAATATCTTAGAGAAATTACCTTAAAGAAAGACAGGTTTCTTTTGGTTCATGGTTTCAGAGGTTTTAGTCCATTTTCAATTGGTTCCATTGTTTCTGGGCCTGTTCTGAGGCAGTACGCAATGGTGGAACAGCACAGCATAGGAAAGCTGCTCACCCCATTGTGGTCAGGAAGGAGGGAGAGAAAGAGAGGGAAAAAGAGTCCAGGAACTAAAAAGGCCCCTCAAGGACACAACCCAATGACCTACCTTATCCAACTAGGCCCTACTTTCTAAAGACTCCACCACTTTCCAATTGTGCCATCAGCTGGGGACCAGGCCTTCAGTACTGAGCTTTTGAGGATATTCCAGCTCCAAACCATAACAAGTCTGTATTCTTCAATTATTTGTATACTATTAGACACCATGGCCAATAGGATCTATTGTGGAATCCTGCTTTGTTTCAACATTAGGAGAATGGTCAAGGTAATATAAATTTTTTTGTATCAAAACAAAACAAAAAAAGAAATAAGATAACTTGCTTAACTTGCTTAGGAAGTTCACAAGAAACATTCAATAAAATTCAGCATCTGTTTTTGGTATTTTAAATATCATTTAGAAAAATAAAATGAAATTTTTATAATTTGATAAATGTTATCTTAAACAAATCTACTGCAAACATGTTTTTTTTTTTTAAGAGTGTGAGGGACAGTGAGAGAGAGAGCAAAAGAGAATCAATTTTATTTGGTTTTTCATATAGCTTTTGTTGCTCCAACACTTTGTTGTACAAGTGGTGCTGGGATTCAAACCCAGGTCCTACCACATGCCAAGCAAGCGGTGCAACTGCTGAGCCACTGCTCCAGCTCCTGTAAACATGTTTAAAGAAAAAAATGTATGAATTATTTTTATTTTCAGGCACAGTGACTTCTGTCACCTATGAATACTGTCTCCATCTTCCTCATCTCAGTTAACAAGCATATTCACCCAGTTCCTGAAGCTAAAACTCTAGCAGTAATCCTTGAGTAATCCTTGATTTCTCTTTTCTCTGTTCTAATATTTAATCCATCAATAATTGTCATCAGCTCTCTCTCAAAGTATATCCTGAATGCATTGAATTCAACCCATTGTCATACCTACCACTGAATTAAGCCTTCTCAATCTCTCACATGAACTGAAAGAAAAGACCTCTTCATTCTTTTTTTTCTCTTTGTATAATACACCTACTGCATAGATGTCAGAGTAATATACTCTAAATGTAAACAATACCATGAGACATCTCCACTCAAAATCTTTCAGTACGTGTCCATGTTATTTGTAATAAAATCAAAACACTTGACCATTGCCTACAAAGCTCTGGATACTCTGGCTTTGGTGTGACTCAGACTCCACCTCTGACATGCTCCTCCATGCTGGCCTTCTCTCGGTTTTCTCATTACTCCATGCTTGTTCTTCTTCAGGACTTAAACATTTTGTTGTCTATCTAGAATGCCCAGGTTTCTACTAAAATGTCTCCTTCTTAGAGAGGGCCTCGTTGACCACACGCATAAATAACCTCCCTGCCCAATCACTCTGCCTCATTACCTTCATTATAAGTCACATTATTTATTGATTGGTGTGTTTGCTCATTGTTCACTTGTGCCACTAACAAGTAAGCCCTATGAGAGCAGAAAATTCTTCTGTCTTGTCCATTGCTAAATCCCCTGCCTCAAACATTGCCTTGTACACAAGGGACTCAGTAAATAGTATGAAAGAATAAACGAATCCAACTTAACACCATTCAATGCATGATCTGCATGCAAATCACAAAATATTTATTATCAGTCTGCAACAAGCTACATATAGAAATTAAGAGTAAACATTTAGAAACCTTGAGAACTATTTGAAATGTGCTCTATCGTTTTTTTCAGTACTTTATGGTGTTTTACAAGTGTTGGTTTGGGCTGGAGCAATGGCTTTGCAGTGAAGGCATTTGCCTGGCATTCATAAGGACACGGGTCCGAACCCCAGCACCCACATACACAATGAGATGTTGGAGCAATGACAGCCACATGAAAAACTAAATAAATTCTCTCTCTCTCCTCTCTCACTATCCTCTCTCTCTTTAAAAAAATACTTGATTTTCATCAAATTAGAAATTTTAACATGGTCCTCTGTCATAAATAGTTTGAGAACCACTAATCTAAACAAGGACTGGGATAGAGAATAGCTTTCTCCATCTGTTGTTGCATTATTGCATTTATTTAATATTCAATAAAATTCCGAGTGCCTAATGTTTGGCAGGCCCTGGTAAGGGAATCAGAGAGAAACATGAGATACACCCTGTCCCCAGGGTCACCATCTCTTGAGGAAAAAAGATCCATTGTGGTTATAATACACTAGGCCAGCACCAGGTTCCATGAACCATGGTAGAAAAAAGAAAGAGTATCTCCCACTCCTTGTGAGGATTAGAAGAGACCGCCTTGAAGATGTAAAGCTTGAAGGAGAAGTTTGTCCAATGAAAAAGGAAGGAGGAGGCATTCTGGACAAGGAAAGGTAAATGGAAGTTTGTGAGAATACTGTGTACTCACAAGTGCAGGTGGCTGCCTGGCATTTGTGTCCCTGCCAGATGAGAGTAAGGTGAGAGCTAAAGTTAGAGAGAAAGGCTGCAGCAGTTTGTTTCATTGTGAAAATATTTGCTGTCCCATTAACCCTTATTTCCAGGAGGATTATCATTCTTCTCACACTGACAGAGTCCATTTGGGCCTATGAAATGTGCATGGAACTGACATGAGCCACTTCTCAGCAGATGCTCTAAAAACCAACACAGAGTTAACTCAGCCTCTATGTCCCTGCCTTGAGTCTGGCAGGTCCCAATAAAGGGTTATCTGTCAGCTGGGGTCCCAGAATGTAGACTTTACACTGCAAAGCTACAGCTAACCCTCAATGAGCATGAAATCAGAGTGGGAAATAAATCTTGGATGTTGTAAGTCATGAACATTAATCACCACAGAGAAATGTATCCTAAACTGACCGCTCTCAAGTCCTTCATTGCAGATGGCATGAGAAACATAAAGTCATACTGTACACAAGTGCAGACATCATCCCCGAGCACCAATTCCTGACCCCCATACCACAGTTTCTAAGGAGTGACCATGGAACTGGTGGCTTGTCTTGAGTTGAAAATTAGGGGAAACATTGACTTCTAAGTTTTTCCATGGCACCCAGCTGTGTTCTCCCAAGTCAGACTGTTGGGAACACATTCCATTAGCTGAGGCATTGTGCCAAAATCTTAAGGCATGCCATTGAGAGAGTGTTGTAACAGAAAATGACAGGCATCCTAGAAAGAAAAAAGGCCCTGATGTGCCATTCCAAGTGTTTTACTGGATAAAATTTACATCAATATGCTGACCAAATCAATGAGGGTAAAGTACGTTTTCAAAGATGTGCATGGAGATGGAAAGAATTATGTTTAGTGAAGTATCCCAATCTCAGAGACTCAAGGGCTGAATGGTTTCTCTCATCTGTGGATGCTAGAATATATGGGGAAGCAGTAGGGTAGACAGCTAACCTAACAACACTTCAAATTGTATGACTCTCAGAGTAATAGGGGGATGGCTCCCTAGGATACTTGAAGGTGTGGGGAGGGGGATATATAGCGGGGAGGGTGTATGAAGAACTCATAGGAGACTGGAGAGTGGGAATAGGGGAGAACTATCCCAGAAGCCCATGTCATTCCTCCACAAGATACCCATTTAACGCATGAGTTCTTCTGGGGGAAACTGCAACAGGTGAAACCCAAGATGGTCATCCATGTTTTGGCATTACCCCTGGATAACAAAGTATATATACATTGATTACTGTTGGTTTGATAATGTTTCCCCCTCAGTTGTATCTCTATATACTTCTAATTAAAAAAACAAAGATGTGTAATATATAAACAGGTAGTCTTGGGACACCCAAATCTGAGAATTTCTGAATGGCATGCAAAGTTTCATGTCATTTCTCCATGCCTCTGGAAATTGGGTTGGTGTTTGTTTTGCAACTGACACTATCATTTTTATGTTCCAAATATAAAGTAGGAGAACCCCACTGTTTGGTTTACAAATTCAAAATCCACACTCTTATGATTCATGCTGATCCCCACTGGTCCCTCAAAGAGCAGCTGCTGTTTGGTGTTGCTTTTCACCTCGATTCATAGTGTCATTGGTCAAAATCACCTCTGCCTGCAGTTTATTCCCCTCCCTGTCTGGGGGGTCATCAGAAGAGCAAGGATGGTTCCCAAACCCTTGATCCTGCATGTTTGTGAATGAATCTTTGGGATTTCAATACCTAGAGTGATGAACTATTTGAATGTTGTTCACACACTCAAATGTTCATATGAACACCATTCATAGGAATAAAATTTATAGATTGAAATCCTAACTCCCAATGTTCAGAATTGAGGAGGGAGATCAAACCTTTGAGAGGCGATTAGTCTTGAAAATAGAATACTCATGAATGGAATTATTGCCCTTATATGAAAAGCCACGAGAGCTTGCTTATTCTCTCTGCTTTCTACCAGGTGAGGATATAACAATAGTAATCTGCAACCCAGAAGAGGGACTTCATCAGAACCTGACCATGCTGGCACATCAATTCCAGACTCCCAGCCTTCAGAACTCTGAGAAATCCATTTGTCTTCTTTATAAACCACTTGGGCTACAGCAATTTGTTATACAGCCCAAACTGACTAAGATACCCAGACCCATGGGTGGGATCTGCCCCTCATATCCTGCTGCACAATAATCCTTTAGGTATGTGTGTCTCTGCAGACAGCTTAATGGATAAAAAGTCCTATCACGTGTGCTACTGGCTCAGAGATCTTCAGATCCACTGGTAATACTGGGGATCTATATGCCCTACCCTGGCATTCTTTCTTCAGAGTGAGCATACAGGGTGAGAGAGTATTTGTGGCTCCTCTACTTGTGGGATTCTATTAAATGAAAAATTTTCCTTTGTAAGTTTGCATATTATCATGTTAAATTATTCATATATTGCATTATTTGCCCATGTATATATTATAGATGCACTTTTATAAATTATTTCAGAAAATAACAATTTTAAACAGGGCCTTAAAACTGACTGAAAGTATTAGTAGTAAAATAAAATCCATCCACAACTTCCAATTTTTTCAGGCTTTGTTGGCAATTCAGCTTTATTCCAGGATGACAGCATCTTTACTACCTAAGAAGCATGCATTTCTAGGTCCTCCTGTTTCCTTTTATTACTTCCTTGCTCTAGCGCCTACATTCCTGTTACTGTCAGAAAAAAAAAAAATCTACCATTCTCTGAGCCAGGAAATGATAAGCATCTCTTCACAAGTTTAAAGCTGAAGACAGAAAGATAACATCACAACATGGAAGGAAAACTGATAACCTAGGGTGGTGTGTGGATGATGTGATTTGGATGCTTGGTGCCCCCAAAAGCTCATGTGTGAAACAATGTAAGAAAGTTTTGAGAAGAAATGATTGGGTTATAAGATCTTCAGCCCAATAAGTGAATAATCCTCTGATAGGGATTTGCTAAGTGGTAACTGTAGGCTGGTAGGGTGTGGCTGGAGGAGGTGGATCATTGGGAACATGCTTCTGGGGTGTACACTTTGTATCTGGAAAGTGGAGTGTCAGTCTCTCTCTCTCACTCTCTCGCTTTCTCTCTCTCCTCTTTTTCCTTCTCTCTCCTCTCTCTCCTTCCTAAGAGCAGTGTCCTGAGCCACTTCCCTCAGCCCATTCCTCCATTATGATGTTCTTCTGCCTTACCTGGAGCCTCAAGGAATGGAGCCTGCTGTCTGTGGACTGAGACCTCTGAAACCTTGAGCCCCCAAATAAACTCTTCTTCCTAAAATTGTTCTTCTCAGGTCTTTAATCACAGCAGTAAAAAGCCAACTAAAACAGAAGGTATTGGAGTAAATAGGCATCGTGTCCATCAATTTAATTTGCTCACTACCACAATGTGTTTCATATAAACTGTGGTTGTACACAACAGAGGGCCATTAGCTCCAACAAGACCCAGATTCTTAACCATAAATCTGAATCACTTAGAAGAACCAAGATTCTTCTTGATCTAACACAGAAAAAATTAAATTGCTAATCAATATTTTGTTAGTATTAGTGGTGCTCAGTGCCTAGTGGGAGGAGTCAATTGATCATAATTATTCCTGATCAAGTAAAAATATCATTTGCATTAAATAAAAATATATTTTGATCTATTGTAGGATACCAGAATTAATATTGGTTTTTACCATTGTCTTCAAATCTTTTAAAGTAATATCTAAGTTAGAATTCATAAATTATAACCCTGGGGCAATAATTTCCTCTCTCTTTAAAAGGAAAGTGTGAGAGAAGGAAAGAGTAAGAAGTGAAGGAGAGAAATACAAGTCCAAACTTCTGCCCCTGTGTACATCTGGATGGCATTCAAGTGACATTACAGTGCCATTCAAACATATTGCATTTGGGACAGCCATCTATGGGAAATGCAGGTAGAGGACTTGTCTTGAAGCTGCCTTTACATAGTGAGGCATTGTTTCCACCTAGATCTCATGCTTATTTGGGGTGGTTGAGATCACGGGTTTGCGCCCACTCTTCCCCAGCTGCCCTCAACTCAGATTCTTAATACATCACTGTGTCTACATTAGATACTCTGAAAGCCTGCTGCAGGCCATGTACCCCCCTGGACCACAACAGTGATCCAGAAGAGTCTGCCTCCTCCAGCGAGCTAGCAGAGGATGTGTGGAAACAAGCAAGCGGTTATAAAGGAAAGGGAAAGGCCCATGGTAAGGTAGACCAACAGAGGAGGGGCTGAGGGGACAAAACCAGGGAGAGGAGCAGGAAGAAGGAATGGTAAGTTTGTAGCAATCAGGTCATGACAATTTGGATCCACACTTGATGGGCTTGCTCTGTCACCAAAGCTGTGTGTTTGGTGCCAATACTATGACACTGTCTAGAAGAGAAGTTCTCCTTCCTGTCTTTGAACCTGACAGAGTCACAGCATTGGAGAAGTGCAGTTCTTGCGTTTCCCAGGTGTACTGATCTGAAAGATAGGGACATATGGGTCATGATCCCACACTATCATTTACTAGCAGATTATTCAACCACTCTGGGCTTCAGCACTTCAATGTCAAAATATCACCTGCTAAATATATACAGGAGTGCCCCTCTATGTGTGGTTTCACTTTTCCTCAGTTATGCTACCTATGATCAACCATAGTTTGAAAATATTAAATGGAAGAAATGAAGAATAAGTCATAAGTTTTTTTTAAATTGGTGCAACATAGTCTTTAAGAGTGAAGAGGTTCAGTTACACATTTATATGTTTGTACATAATGACAATGTAATTTGAACCCAATCCTTACCCAGGATCCTCCCCATTCCCCAGTTCTGTACCTCCACTACATTCTCCCCAATTATAGATATTAATGTATATATACATATATAATACACTGATTTTTTTTTAATTTTCTGGTTTGAAAGGCCTGTATGAGCATTATTTTGCTTCTCAGGGGGGAATAAAATATACCACAGAGTATTTATAACCACCCTTTTCCCTCCCCATTTTCCTCCCTTCTCCCCCAACCCAAGTCATAAGTTTTAAATTTTGCAATGTTCTATTCTGAATAGGATGATGAAATCTCTGGCTATCCCACTCCTTCCCACCTAGAACATGAAATACCCCTTTGTCCAGTGTATCCATATTGTATAGAATACCTGCCTGTTAGACATGTCATATTACCTGATTGTTGCGATATCAAAGTGCTTGTGTTCAAGTAACCCTTATACAGTACCAAACACTACATCACAATTCACCTTTCATTTCGTCATGCAGGCACTGATATCATCATAATAAAAAGCATGAGCACAATACAACACAGTATTTGAGAGCAATGAGTCACACAACTTTCATTACAGTATATTGTTATAATTATTCCGCATTATTCATTACCGTTTCAATCCCCTGTTATGCCTAATTTATATGTCAGACTTTATCACAGGTATGTATGTTAAATAAAATATAGTACCCATAAAGTTTAATACATTCCACGATTTCAAGATCCAGGGGATCTTGGAATGTGTCTCCTGTGGATTCAGGGGGAGGGAGCTCCTGAATTGAAGGTTAAATGAAATTATGCATGTAAAACACAATTTAGACGTTGAAAGATATTATTCCAAGACCTTCTTGCTTCCAGCGTCTGGGTTGAAAAGTCACAGACAACCTGTCCAGTGAGAAAGTTGGTCTATTATCATGTGTTAAATCCAGATAAAATGTAATGCTATACAACATAATCCTTTTTTAGAAATATTGTGGGAAGGGGAAGGGAGGGATAAGGGTGGGTAATTGGGGGGGCACTCCTGGGGGTAACTGTAATATCCAGAATCTATACACATTTTATATTATTTTGTTAAAAATTTGTATGGTTGTTCGAAAAATTTAAAAAAAATTTTTTTTAAAAATGTACATAAACATGCTCAGTTTAAAACTAAAAAAAATAAAAAAACAAAAACCACAATTTTGTGTTTGTTCCTTCTCCATTTCACCTCTTCCTCTTTCAATGCAAATGACCTCTGAGAACAAATGCTTTGCTCCCCACCTACCTCACACACATCCTCAGTCACCTTCACCCCACCTCAAGTTCTGTCCAAATACCAACCCTAAACAATCCTCTCTGAGTAGTCCTCAGTTCTTTCTGCTGAGGCCATAGGTCCAGCAGGAAATGGCCTTTGGCTATTTCTGTGTCTCCTTTCTCTGTTGAGAGTCACCAGTTGGGATGCGGAGACCCGAGGTTTGGTGGAGAGGCCCCCACCCACAGCAGATGCAGCCTGTTCTCTCAATACTGCAGCTGCCTCTGTTCTCCACAGTAGTGGAAAAGTCCAGGCAACATGCTTCACTTTCAATTTTGCTTTGATGGTTTTGAAATGAAAGATGCTTATTAAGTTCTCCGATCTAACAATATCTAAACAAATTGGTCTCGCTTACAAATTTGAAGGAACATTTATGTGATTTTGCTCTGAAAATCTGAGCTTTTCAAACACATTAAAATCTATTGGTCCCACAGAAGATCTCCACATCCCCCCCTCAGCATAAATTATAAATGTTCTGCTGCTTCAAAGCCTCTTTAGTTTTAGCATGATATTTCTTTTCTTTAAAAACGCAATAGATCAGAAGAGAGTGGGAAATATCATTCGAAGCAATGTAAAACAAAAGAGATGCTGCTAAAGAAATGAAAATGCACTCAACAAAAGAGAGAATGCAAACCTTGAGGGAACAAGCTGGGACAACCCTATGAATCTCACCAGATCAGCTAATAAGCAGGAGAAGTTAATAATGAATGAACAAATAGAGGGAATTGGGGCAAAAATCCTCCTCCTGTGTGTTCTGACTTTGGCTCTGATTCTTATTTCTTTGAATCAAGAGCAGCACATATCCTGGGTTGACCCCAGATAATATATAGCCTTCGGAAATTCCATTCTGTGAGAAGTTAAGAAGCATGTCTCAATCTATAGGACTTATTAAAGTAAACATTAAGAGTTTATCCGATGGAGATGGAAAAATTATGCTAAGTGAAATATCCCAAACTCAGACTCCAGAGCCAAAAGTTTTCTCTCATATGTGGAAGCTAGAATACAATCAGAAACAGACTGATAGTTGGCTAAGCTAATAATAATCTCAACATGTGTGAATTTTTACATGAGGAGGGGGAACCTTGCCTATGATGCTGGAGGATGAAGGGAGGGTGGTGGGGGCCAGGGAGGGAAGAAGAGAATTATCAAGGCAGCTGGAGGGAGGGAGTATGGGGGTTATTAAACCAGTGGAGAACCTTTGACTTCCATGAGAAGCCCAACTAACAGGGGGGCAAAGTATGGGGAAAAATGGGATAGGGGGTAACCCAAAGTGGGGAGACCATTGAATGACTTCAGCCTTGGCTTGCTCTGTCATTATGCATGTGTTCATGATTGTATGACAATGATTCCCTCCTAAATGTAAGACTATCTTGAACAAATGAAAATCAAAGTAGAATAAAAAAAAAGAGTTTATCCAAAATCACATGTCAGTTTAGGACTTGTGGGTTTTCCATCAGTGAATAGTGTCCCAGAGGACAGCAGAGAAGAGCATACTCTCAACTAACACAGAACTGAGTTGACAAATATCGATTTGTGCCCAAACATGGAATTATTATATTTGCTGCTGCTAAGGCCATATTCTCTTGTCAATTGGTTAAACCCCTGTGGTAATTGATCACCCACCTGTGTTTATGGGAACGTTGGGTAGCATCCATCACAATAACTCCTTGGAAAAATCCATCAACAATTCTTTGAAGAATACAAAGTATTTATAAGTATCCTTATTTTCAAATAAATAATGTTGAATGTTAGAGGAATGCAAAGTATTTGTAATAATCCCTATTTTCAAATGAAAAATGTTGAATGTCAGAGGTTAAGAAACTTGCTTAAGGCCACAAATCTTAATCCAATAAGTGAGAGTCAGAATTTGAACCCTCATGCTTGAACCCAATCCTTTGGACATTGTTCTGATGTCTGGTAACCTTCCCTAATTGTATATCCCCCCATTCATTTAACCTGATTAAGTAGCAATTAGATATCCCTTGAATGAAAAAAAATTAATGAGTGAGTGAGTGTGTGTGTGTGTGTGTGTTTGAGAGAGAGAGAGAGAGAGAGAGAGAAAGAGAGAGAGAGAGTGAGTTAATTTTTTTTCATCTAGCTTTTGTTTTTCCTCCATTTAGTTATGTATGTGGTGCTGGGGATTAAACTCAGATCCTCACACATGCCAGGTAAGCAGTCTACCACTGAGCCACCTCCAGACCCCTTGAATAAAATTTTATATCAATTAAATGAAGTCTCTGCTTACAAAAATGGAGAGTTCAGGTATTTAAAGCTACTGTTTATAGCACTAATATAAAACATTTTAGTATATACTACCGTTAAAAATACTATGTGCAGGGCTGAAGTGGTGGCTCAGTAGTTACAGCATTTGCCTGGTAAGGTGCAAGGATATGGGTTCAAATCCCAGGACCATGTATACAATGAAGTGTCAGAGCAATGAAAGCCACATGAAAAACTAAATAAAATTGATTCTCTCTCTGTCTCTTTCTTTCTTTAATTAAAAAAAAATACTATGTGCATATAACACGTTATTATCCCAGTTTCCTAAACTGCACAAATGAAACTCAGAGCAGTTAATCTCAGTTCACACAGCTCGTGCTTGACAGATCCAGGACTCGGTCTCAGCTTTTTAACTTCAATATTTACCCCTTTCTATCATTCCTTCTTGCCAGAGTGTTCCTATTGGGTCATCTGTCATGGCACAGAGTTTAAGAAATGGCTCTTCTATTTTCAATGACTACCTCATAATGCTCAAATTGTTTCCTGAGGAAAGTTCTTTCTACACTTAACCTCTCCCAAAAATCAGCACAAAATGTCTAGTAGCCTCCAGCAGGATCAGAAGCTACATCCATATCAATCATCTACAGCATAGCAGAGTAGCTACAGTTGATGATAATGAATGGAAATTTAACCAACTCAATTTGATCATTATACACTGTATATATATATTGAATTATCACATTGTGCCCCATAATTTGTATAATTAAAATAATAGTCTATTTTATAAAATAAAATAAATAGCAAAAGTAAAAACCAAACACTAGAGAAAAAAATTAAATCCATGAGAAAAATAAACACGTTCATCTTCTATTGCTGAAGTAACCAACGGAACGTATGGCACATAGAAGGTCTTCAATTTGTACTTAAAATCTGGTTTTTACCTAAAAATTTCATTAGCATACATCAAACTAGTGGTGTGCTACAATACATGTAGTTCCTTTGATCCCTTTAGGTAATCTTTCCTATTTTACTTGACAGCATTTTCTAGTCACGAAGCTACTTTTTGAGTTAAAGGATATAAGAGATAAAGATAAAAGAGAAGCTAATGCATTTTTAACTGCAATAGTCACATTATATGGGTAAGCTCGTTCCTGGAACAAAGTTAGCACAAACTTAAAAAGGATAAATAGATTTCCTGAAACAAAAGAACTTACAGAGGATTAAAAATTTGTGCAAAGTGAGTCTTTGGTTTATACCTAGAGAAACTATTTCCTGATTTATGAATTTTATAATAAAGAATTGCTTTGTTTTTATATTCTACATCATGATTACTTTGTATGATGAAGGAGTTATCTGAAAAGCTTCTTGTCTGATCACCAGGGTTTTCATTGTTTCATGCAATTTTAAAGACCTGTCTTAAAAATCACCACGTAAGATTCCAAAAATCAGCAAGGGCTTAATTTTAGATATTTACTAAATTTGCTTTGAGGAAATAATTACATTAATATCTGGTACAACTAGAAGGTCATTTTTGTATTCCAATAATATCAGTTCAATATATCAAAGCAAAAGTCATTATTACTTCACAAATATATGCACATAAGCTATTGACACATTAGTGCCCAATCTCATTTAATGACAGGTAGCTGGCTTTCTGTTCAATTGTTGCTAAGTTCTCTATGGAAAAGCCAAAGAAATTCTGAACCTCAGACGTAGGACATAGACATCCAACATGAGGTTAACTTCTTTAATGTTTGTCAATAGAAAAAAAATTAATTAATTTTAAACACACTATGAGAAGTTTTTTTTTTTTTAAGAGACAGAGAGAGTGAGAAAGAGAGAGAAAGACAGAATCATATTTTATTTAGTTTTTTGCCTGGCTTTCGTTGCTCTGACACTTTGTTGTGTACATGGTGCTGGGGTTTGAACCCGCATTCTTGTGCCTACCAAGCAAGTGCCAGAACCACTGTGCCACTGCTCCAGCCCCACACTACATGTTTTAAATGGTGCTTAAGAAATGTAATGACTTATAAAAGAATCACAACAAAAGGGGTTGTTAGTGTCTCAAGAATCCTGTAAGATAAACAGCACATGAATACAACTCTCATGATTTCTGCAAATTTTCATCCACTAAAGCCCTATAAAAATTCTTTAAATGCTCCCTTAATCGGATCATGGCATCCCTAAGGCCCCAGTCCTTCCTTGAGCTTTGGAGCTAGATCAGCCTGCTTTGAATGTCAGATCTTTTACTTGGTGGGTGAGAGGCCTTAAAAGTCCCAATTATTTCTAACATGTACTGGACCCTTGCATTTATTATTCTGAATCGTCACAAGAATTCTGCAAAGTATGTAGTAGTTTTCCCATTTCACAAACAGGAAAAGGGCAACAGAATTGTTAAGTGACTCACTGAAGGTCACAGTTAAGATAAGGGCAGAGAGGAGAACCTAACACAAACTTTTCTACCTGTTTCAACTTCCCCCTGCCCTAATGTATTCAGCTGAGAAATGTGGATAATGATTATAAAAAAAAACAACTTTGAAATAACAAAACTCCCCATTCTCTCCTCTTTCCTTCCCCTAGCAACCACTATTCTATTTTCTGCTCTTGAACTTTGAGCACTTTTAATATCTTATGTTAATGGTATCATCCCATGTTAGTCATTCTGTGGCTTATTTCACTTAACACAAAGCCTCCCCGGTTATTATCTATGTTGTTGCAAATGGCAGGACTTCCTTCTTTATTAAGGCTGATTAATGTTCCATTCTCTGTATAGTCCCCAACTTACTATGGTTCCACTTAATGTTTTTATTTCATTATCATGCAAAAGTGACACAAATTAAGTAGAAACCACACTTTGAATTTTGATTTGTTCACAGATTAGCAATATTTGGCACAATCCTCAGTCATGATGCTGGGCAACAGCACCAAGTCACAAGGCAAACAACCAATTCCATACAGAACAGCATACCAATAAGCTAGGATGCTCAGTAAGTTAGTGCAATAAATGCATTTTTTAAAGAGAGAGAGGGGCAGTGAGAGAGAGAGAAAGAGACTAAATTTTATTTAGTCCTTCATTGCTCCGACACTACATTGCATATGTAGTGTTGGAGTTCGAACCCACATCCTCATGCATGCCAAGCAAGCACATAACCCCGGAGCCACAACTCCAGCCCCTTAAATGCATTTTTTAGTTATAATATTTTCAGCCTACAATGGGTGCATTGGGACATACTCCATCCTAAGTCAAATGACATATTCATTGGTATAAAGTTACAGTTATGCAAAATGAATAGCATATAACCTATCAACAGCAATACAGTATTTTCTGCTTAAATTCATTCTGAGAAGATAGACTTTATGTTAAATGTACTTACCACACAAGAAAGAAAAAGAAAATTAAGGATCGAAAGGAAACTTTTGGAGGTGATGGACATATTTTTTCACCTTGATTATGGTGATGGTATCAAAGGTGCATGCACGTAGGCACACTCATCAAATTGCATACATTAAACATATGCCACTACTCATATACAAATCCTACCGTCAATGAAGCTGTTTTCTGAGTGCTGACACAGAATCTGATCAAAATTTGACTTGTTCATTTATTCAGCCTAATTATGGAACACCAACACTAAGCTATGCATTGTGGAAGACACTGATAATCAGTGAGAAAATGAGGGATTACAATAGTCCCTGACATTGGATATTAATTCTTCTCTCCAATAGCTCATGCACACACATACCCCTCCATACTACTAGACCATTTATCTGTCTTGTAATCCTTATCAGAATTCAGGAGAGACAGGTTAAAATTCAAATAGTTCCTTTTGAAATTGGTCTCAGTAGGAACTTAATAAGAAATGATCAAAAGTACATTTGTGTGTTAAAAGAATATTCTCTTTTCAATTGTCCTTTTCTCAAATTTTCAAAGGCATTTTATCTGTGATGTGAATAAAAGTAGTCACAGATGGGTTTTATATTTTATTTGATACAGAATATGGGAAGAAATC
Source organism: Aplodontia rufa (assembly GCA_004027875.1). Classification (NCBI taxonomy): domain Eukaryota; kingdom Metazoa; phylum Chordata; class Mammalia; order Rodentia; family Aplodontiidae; genus Aplodontia; species Aplodontia rufa. The sequence goes on along the minus strand of PVKS010019504.1, from coordinate 9,059 downwards.
AGCGGACACTAACACTCTGGCTTCAGTGGCAATGCGTCTGATACTTATGAGTACACAGGGCAAGCAGGGAGTAGAAGACACTCCCCAGACAGAACAAATCAGGCACTAACCAAACTCTAGCAACTTGGCTGAAAGCAGAAGCCTAGATGGGCAGCCAAAACTCCAAGACCAGTCATAGTAGCCTCTGCAGTCACTCAGCAAGAGGGAAGAGAATATACAAGTGGGTCTTTTCCAAAGAAATATATGTTTCCAACTGAAGCTTTCTACCAAAGATGCCAATTCAAAAGAACAACGTATCTGATATTGTAGGAAGACAAGGGCAGGAGGAGAAATAGTTGGTACCACTAAGGAAATTTCAGTGGCCTCCCAACATTGGTCATCCCCAAGATTCAGTCCCCAAACATTCCTGGGGTGCTGATGCTGTACCATGCACTGAGCTGGGTGCCACACAGACACAAATGAACGGTATGAGTCCTACCCTTGACACTACTAGACAGTGAGCCAATTCTACCCATCCTTGGCATGCGACTAATCACCACTTCAAGAGACAGGGAGTCTCTGACTGATCAAGGCTGGTAATGGGTCCTTCTCTGTAACTAGGATTGTGTGGGAGGGCAAGCATGACGGTTGTTAGGAATAAAGGCAACTTTGCTAAGTTACTGGTTTTAAATTCTTAGAAGGAGCAAATAAAATGGGTAAGAGCTGATTCAAAAAGGAAGATGTATTGAGAAGACAAAATATATGACCATTATATTCTTAGGAGCTCTGCTCTACATCTAACCCTATAAGATCCAATATTTGCTTTCAGGGAGCATCTGTAGAAGGAGGCAAAATAATTTTTTTAAAAATACATATCATAAATCAAGTAACTCCACAAAAACCAAAGTTCCAACTATATTTTCATTAATAAGCATACAGAATAACAAAGCATTTTAAACTTCTTCCAAATGAATTTTTCAGTTCTAAATTACCCCATAATTTTTGGCCTTATGGCAAGCAGAATAGCTGTTACAAACCCTTTTTCACTGTGTATGAGAATACAAATTTCTGATACTGATGTCTGCTTATCATGCAATTAAGAGAGAAGAGGGAAAGAGGGACTAGAGGGAACCGATTGGGGAGAGAGAGAGAGGATGAAAAAGCAAAAGAGTATGACAATGATAGGGATCTCTTAGAACTGGAGAAGCCCACATTAGAACCCATAAAAATATCAAAATTCAAAATATAGTAGTAATAGGATCCAATAAGAAATATATTGTTGCTTCTGCACAATAAGAAGGTACTTTTAGGAAAAGCAAACAAGAATAGTCTTACTGTAGGTTTCTCCAGTTGTATAAATTCATTAACTTCATTATTCATAAGTTAAGAAGATGTAATTGTCCATTTTTAATTGCCATCATGAAATACTTGAGGTTGGGTATGTTATAAAGAAAAAAAATTTATTTAGTCCATAGTTTTGAAGGTTGAAAGTCCAAACAGTCATAGTACAATCCTGGAGAGTACCACATGACAGATAATATCAAGGTAGGAGCACATGCAAGAGGAAGAGATCTCATGGCAAGATAAGAAGTCTCACAGAGATTCACCCATCAGGCTCACTTTTTTATAACAACCTTCTGGCAAGGGTCCAAGTAGAACATCTGTGATTCCTTCTGAGGGCAGCACCTTCAATGACCTAAGTACTTTCCAGTAGACCTCAAACCTCTTAGCATTTCCGACACCTCTCACACTGCCACACTGGAGATCCAGCTTCCAACACGTGAACCCCTGGGGGACAAATCACAGCCAAACCATAGCAAAAGCCACTCTTAAGTAAAAGACAGCAAAACAGCATTTTACCAGAGCACAAATGAGAAGATCCAATGTAAAACAAACACAGAGCAGTTTAAAGAATGAAGAGAACCGAGACAGAACAGAGCAGAGATTTAGCAATTCCACTAATTCCACAGTGAAAGAGGACTGGAGATGATACCATATACTCATCCTATCTTCATTGTAGCTAGTTTTATAGACATATTTATGTATTTTGTTGCCTATTAGGTTGACATATATAGTTTACATTTAAGTATGAATTCATTTGCATTCAATCATTGGTTCCCTTTATAAAACCGAAATTAAAGAAATCGATATAGATACCAGGGCAAAATATGCTAAGTAAGGGGACTGCAGTAACAATTCCTGTGCCTAGAACCACCCACCTAGTCTGAAGGGACCTGTGGAAACCAATGATGGCTACCCAAATGAAAACAAGCCAAGTGATTTATTCAGAGCTTGCAGGAAGATGCATGGGAAAGCTTTCGAGCTGAGAAAAGGAAGACTTTATATATGTCCTGAGTGTAGGCTGTCAGAATGAGAAGGTGAGGGTGGAGAACTAGAAATGGGTATGTTATGTGATTTGCTAGGGGAGCATATTTGGCTTTCTGTGGATGGTCTTGTGCTGGAAGCACAGAGTAGGATTGGGGAAGCCATCAGTTATTGACTAAGCCCTTGACGTATGAGGACACTTTCTACACATCTTGTGATTTGGCTTCCTGGACTGGTTGCTGTGGGCTGGGCTTTGCTTTCCCTAGGGTGGTTGCTACAAGTTGTAGGTCATAGTTCTATTTTAATACAGCTGATCCCACCCCTGTTCAGTTTTACTCTCTATAGTTTCAGAAACCCACAGTTGATTAAGGTCCAAAAATATTTTAAATTGTTTTTTTAGTTGTAGATACACACAACATCTTTATTTTTATGTAGTGTTGAGATCAAAACTCAGTACCACTGAGATATAGCCCCAGGGCCCAAGCTCCAAACCTATTAAAAGGAAAACTTCAGAAAAATAATTTATAAGTTTTAAATTGTTATCTATCCTGTGTGGTATGGTGAAATATCATGCTATCTTGTTTTATCCACTCTGTCCCACCTAGGACCTGAATCATCCCTGTGTTCAGTGTATCCACACTGTATGTGCTATGGGCCCATTAGTCTCTTAGTTGTGATCTTGGTTATCAGATTGACTATTGCAGTATTACAATGCTAGTCTTAATTAATTAGGATTTAGTACCATCTGCAGTTTCAGGCATCCACAGGAAATCTTAGAATGTGTTCCCCACAGATAAGGTGGATTACTGTATATAATCTGACCACTGTGCATTTTATATACAGTCTCTAAAGTCTTTGGGTAGTCAACTGAAACTCATCAGCAATTCACATTTATTTCCAATGGTCATTATTATATTATATTATATTATTATATATTATATTATATATTATATTATTTCCACTGAGGAAATAATGACATCTTACTTTTTTTGATCCATCTTTGTCAATGTGAATTTAAATGAAATGGGCAAAAAATGAAGAAATGCTGAAGTAAATGAGTTGATTTCAAGAGAATTATAGTATCAGAAAATGATACTGAGGTCCACTCTACAAAGTGGGTACTAGACTAGAAAACATGAAAGATCTTGGAGCACTGCCATAAAGATCTTTTGAGTAAATTTCATTTTTTTCTCTATGTCACATATAAATGAGTATAGTCAAGGTAGTCTGTGAGAATTGATGGCAGAAACATAATCAACACCTCTCCCTAATTATGCTTTTTCAAAGAGCATCATTGTGCTATTATATTTTCCCTAAGAATTGGAGGTCTCCCCAGCCCCAGCAAGATTCATCCCCAAGTCCTTAGTGTGCTTTATAAGTCCCTTCTGAACTTCTCCGAGTTCCTACCTGCCTATGGAGATTCGGATCCTATAACTGCCCTACTTCCTGACTCCTCACAGGCAGAACATAAGCACCAATCATACAAAGTTGCTGGCAATTCCTTGAGTACAACAAATCTTCTCTGAATTTGCAAGAAATTTTCCTTCTCCTTGAAATTCTTTTTCTGTCTGCTTGATAATTTATTCATCTTTCAAGACTCAGTCTACTCTGAGAAGGTTTTTGTGACACATTAGTAGGAAGGAAGGGAATTGGGAAGGAAGATATATCCCTTGAATGTATTCCACAAAAATATAAATTACCAAATGATGAACAAGAACACAGACTTCAGACAGACAAATTTACTAAATCCATGATCCTGAGCAGATTGCTGCGTCTCTCAATCTCTTCAACTATAAAATATGGAAAACAATCATTGTGTCTTGAGATTTTTGTGACGTAGGCCAAGCAAAATTCAGTTACACAGATGGTACTTATTATAATTTTTCCTTCCCTCTTCACCCAAAGGAGTGGCATTATTAAGGATTAACACATGTATAATAATGCAATGTAAATTTTAGAATTTATAAACACTTTTTTAAACAATAATCTTATTTCATTGTCCAGTCAACCTTATAAAATAGATTGCGTTTATTATCCTCAGAAAAAAAGTTGAAGGTTGGAAAGAAATTAATTGCAAAATCTGTACTCTGGTTAAATTCTCGTGTGTGAAATTCCAAGCTGCCATTCTAAACTCATTCTGTTCACTGGAAAGGCCCTGATTTCTACGCTAAATTATCTTAACATTGCTTTTATTTAAGTATTTAAATGTCATTAAAAACTTTATCACTAATCATTTTGTTTTTATATTTGACATTTCATGTTGCCCATACTTTTAGGCATGTTAGTTTCTATTTAAAATTTTTGGTAAGACATTTGAAGTTTCTGACTCTGGGTAAAACTTAATGAGATCCTTTGGTAAGAAGGCATATGTTGCTAAGAATAATAAGCAATAAGCCATTGAAATGGAGTAAAAGACTATGCATATATATTATGTAGATTTTAACAGATGGTTTCATTCTTTGGATTATTAAATGCTTTGAATTTTTTAATCTACTTTAATGCAGAACAACTAAAAACTAGCATAATTGTGGTGCTAAACTAAGTGGTGTCTTTTGAAAAATGGTCAAAATACATTAAAAAGCCATTTAGAACTTTTTGAAGTGACCAACAGCACTGTTCATAGGTTGTAGCACTCTTAATTCTAGCCCCTGCTTCCCCTTCACATTTCCAGTGAAAATACAGCAGACATCTATTAATTAGAACAATTTTGAAAGCATTTTAAAGTCTCATCTTAAGCAATCTTCTCAGGGAAAGCTCTGTTATTAAGGAAAGGCCCTCTAATCACTAAATGTTGCTGATTAGGCTCCAGGGCTAGAAGTCCAGCCATTTACATCCATCCTTTATTAATGGCTAGGAGAAAGACACTAGAGGGTCCATCCATCTTCCTTTCTGTAATTCTTTACTTACATGGAGCTCTGGAAAATCGCCTGTTATTCGGAGTAAGCCCACACTTAATATTTGCAGAACCTAAGGCCAGATTACAAATGGAGACTCACTTTCCACTACCTAAATATCTTGAAATTATAAATATAACTAACAAAACATTTCACAAAATAGCTTCCATCTACCTTTGCAAACATAACAACATGGTCAACATAAAACACAGCTCTTACTCCAAAGGAAATAAGAAATAGTTTCTTTTGAGCCAAATTTGAATGGCCAAGGCCCAGGCACATGGATTCAGAATAGTCCGAATAACGTGCTCTGCTGTGGAAGAGTTACGTGAACTTTTATGGTCACAGAACAAAAGAAAGTCATAAAACAATGCATTTACCAAACATTGATGGGTGCTTCAGATAGGTGGGCTATAGTAAAGAAGAGAAATCTTTCCTATAGACATCAGATGTTATAGCACTCTTAGTTTTAGGGTTGGTAGAAGCTATAAATCTGCTACACTTAGTGATGTATTCCAAGAGCTTTACTTAATATGTTAGGATATTGCATCAGATACAGAGGTTGAAAGTAAATGACTATAAAAGGACTAAAGATAACCCAAGTTCAATTTGACTGTCTACCTGCAAAATTCCATCTTTCCACTATAGCAATGTTCTAGTCAGCTCAGATCAAACAAACAGTCTGCAGGACCTTCAATCTAGATACAGTTTCTCTGGAGAACTTCGGTTCACAGGAGTCTGGGTTTTAATGTAGAATTCTCCAAAACCCATGACAGGATGTGGTGGAATGGGTCCTCCCTCAGTGCTCCACCTGTAATTCTGCTGGACACTGTAAGTCCCAGGCTGTATATAATCACTTCGGGCTTCAAATTCAAGCTCTGTCCACAAGCTCTCAGCCTCCCCTCAGGCACAAGATGTGCGCATTAGAGCTCTGATCTACCACCAGGAGGTCAGTGGAGGTACGTGGCCCACGCAAACAATCTAAGGGTCAGGGTCCATGAGACATGATCTAGGATCAGGGAGAGGAGGATGAAGGCTATCTGGCCCCACAGACTGTTCCCCATTGACGAAAAATGTGACAGGAAGCTAAAAGGAAAGGGCCTTGCAAGCAGTTTGGGGCTTGGGATATAGATCAGTGGTAGAATATTTGTGTAGCATGTTCAAGGCCCTACGTTTGAGCCCTAGCACTGTCCCCCCACAGGCATTTTACATCTCTTTACTACAATAAGTAGTGTGCAGATGCCCTAAATTTCCCTGTACGTCTAAACATTCCTCTACTATACTTTTTAAAAGTAAATTTCAAGGGGCTGGAGAGGTGGCTCAGTATTAGAGTACTTGCCTGGCATGTGTGAGGTCTTGGGTTTAATCCCCAGTACCATATACACAACTAAGAGAAGGAAAACAAAACCCAGAGGAAAAACTAAAACAAAACACACACACAAATTTCTCTCTCTCTCTCTTTCTATCCCTCTGCTTCACTGTCTCGTTCTCTCTCTTGAGCTTAAAAAAAAGTAAATTGCAAGACAGACTAAGAGGCATGAATTAATGTTTTATCTCAAATATTCTTTTGATATTTTCTTAAATACTTCTAAGGTCATTTGGTAAAATACCTGAGACTTAATCTTCCACTAGGAAGCAGCCCTATCCTATTACTGTAAGTCACCAAAATGTGTAACTCTTAATCTCTGTAAGATGGTCCAATATTTCATAAATTTTCATTTAGAAATAACCAAATAAAACTTTTTTATAACCAAAATAAGAGAGCAAAGGCCAGATCTACTCACTCTTCTGAAACAAGCAAAAAGTAATACAAAAAAATTAGTCAATGAAAGACAGTAGCCCCTAGGAGATGAGAAGGAAAAGATGTGACACTTACACTATCCCTGGCTGAGGTATTTTCCAGACCACAACACAGCAAATGGGAATCCAAACAAAGCTCAGCAGACACTTTATGTTGAAGAGACAAAGTTGTATGACAGAAAAAACTAGTCTGCTAAGGTATGTAGGACAGAAAATCAGAGAGCAGAGCTTCCTCCTGAACAGTCAGATGAGCACTGCTTAGTGCGTGTGTGTTCAGAAACTATGGAAGCTGAGGAGAAAACCAAAAGCAACGGAATGAACACAGCCCAGTACTCACACAAGACCAGAAATAGTGCCTGAAACCACAAATCACACCGGAAAGAATAGTTACACCTGTTTCATGAGTTGGATAGAGTGCTCACAAGCATCTTGCTTCAGTGTTAGGGAATCATTAGCCTGAATATGACCACTGATGCAGTTCCACCTGGCAGGTCTTAAAAGAAAGATTCAAAGGCTCAAATAGCTACCAAGTACATTAATTGTTTCCCAAAATTAAGCTTAATAACATTTTTAAGAATTAAGAAAGTATTCTGCCTTCAACAAGGGAAAAATCATAATGTCTGGCAACCAATCAAAGATTATCAAGCATCCCAGAAAGCAGGGACATGCAACCTACTATATGGAGAAAAGTCAGTGAACAGAAACAGACCCAGAGAAGACGTATGTTAGAATTAGTAAGGAAGGACATTCATTGGATAGTTACTATAACTGCATTCTATATGTCCAAAACTTAAGTGGAGAAATGGATATTTTTAAAAGACCCAAAATAAACTTCTAGAAATGAACAATATAATGTCTGAGATAAAAAAACATACACATTGTTAACAGCATATTAGATATCACAAAAGGAAAAGTTACTGAGCTTGAAGATATAGTAATAGCAACTATCCAATAAGACACAGAAAGAAAAAACTAAAAGATGAAGGGAGGATCATAAACCCTGAGAAAACTTCATGCAGCTGCTAAAACTTGTAATTAGAGTTCTGAAGCACAGGAGGGAAACAGAAAAAAAAAGTTGAAAAATTAATAGCCTGCAAAAAGTATAATGTTAAAACTATCGATTTATACTTCCACATGTAACAAACTTGGAAGTCACCACTTTGTCCTAACAAGTAAAAATTGAGCAACCATAAAAATCAATAACTCTACTTACATCCATAGAAGAGATTGCAAGACACACTGCCACCTCTGAAGCTGGAGAGAAAAGCAGATTCAGAGAACAACTTACCAGAACAGAAACCTCTTCAGGAGCAAGTTCTGGGAGTTTTAAAACATCTGAACTCTAATTGACAGTTGCTGGATGAGTGGTGTGGATAATTGGAGAATAAAAATCATCTGAGGCTCTCTTCCTTGTAAGTTTTGCCTCCAAGAGCTTGACTAGGTTCTTGCAGTAAATAGCAGAAGAGAAAAAAAAAAGAAAATAAATAAATCTTGATGTTTTCAGCAGGGAGCAAGGGAAAGTAATCATTTTTCAATTGGTTCGACATCGTCTTACAAATGAAGGGATGCATTGGTTCATATTCATGCATGTGTACATATTGCCAGAGAAGCTTATCCCAACTCGTGTCCAGGATCTCCCCCACTTCCTCCACTCCCTGATCTCTTGTCTCCTCTGTTAATTCCCCCAAGTTACAGATATAAGTAACTTATACTACAGATATAAGCTATAGACCATATATATGTATTTTAAACATTAAAATTACTAAATTTATACACCTGCCTGGGTATATTTGGACTTCTCATGGTCATCAAGTGTACTCTACAGTATTGAACACCCCTGTTTTCCTCCCTCTCCTCCCTCCAATTCTCCTCCCCCTACCTTCATAGCTATAGTCCCCACAGCTTATGTATTACTTCAAATTTTGTGGGTCTATTAATTAAACTTCACTAACTCTCATCCTATCTTAAGTTGTACTCTAAGTTTGACATATGAGAGAAAACATTTGACCCTTAAGTCTCTGTTTGGCTTATCTCATTTGTCCAGTCCCAGCTGGCAGGAAC
>PVKS010019503.1:23229-38368 GCA_004027875.1 Aplodontia rufa | reverse complement strand
TTTTTTATTTTTAAATCCTTTTTTGCTTTATGGTTATTACTGAATTTGGTATTTGTGGACGTACATTTTTTGTGTGTGTATGTATTGGTGGTTGGCTTCTACTGTCTCTGTGTCTTCTTGAACTTGCCTGCTCTCCCTATAGCATTGGGGTCCAAACAGGAAAACACTTCATGATAGCAAAATAGCCCTCAGACTCCTTTGGTTGAAGAGAACCATGCCCCCATACTAACCTCTTCTTCCCCTGTACTCTGGCAATTCCTAAAATATATGTTGTTCTTTCTCATCATCATCCAAAGTCTTTACTCCACCCACATTCCAATTCTATGTTTTCCTTATTCCAATTTAATAACCTACACCTCCCTAAACCCTTGTTCCTCTTCATTCTAAGTCAGGAGTTCTAATCTACCTCCCCAATTCACCTCCTTGACTTTCTAGTCATTTCTTCTCCCCACTTACAGAGGCCCTGCTAATTGAAGAAAGGGATATTCTTCAAAATGGGTACTTGCTTGCTAACATAATATATTCTGAGAGCTGTCTCAAATAAAACTGTTCCTGTAGGGGCTAATCATGATCATAACTGTTTTAGTTGAAACAATATAGTATATGCACCTATAGGCTCTCAAGTCCTTACTGATTGGACTGGCAGCTATAGGTCTGAGCTACCCAAATAGCACCCCATCCCAATGAAGAAAAATCATAAGAAGCTCCATTTACCACTACAAGAGTAATACAGTTGGTCTTCAAGACACACAACCTGTTTCTGAAAATGAAGAAAAGTGGAGATAACTCTCCTCCTCAACCTCACAGCTTTCCACCCTAGGACTCCATGGTCAGGGTTCTAGATGCAAAACAAAGAAATAGTATCAACATTATGATTAGTAACTGAATCAAAGAGTTGAAAAAAGAATTAAGGAAAGAGCTCAGAGAACAATTTCAAGAGATGAGAGACAATTTTTATAAGGAAATAAGGGAGCAATTCCATAAGATGAAAGATCAGCTTTACAAAGAATTTGATGCCCTGAAAAGAGATGTAGCAAAGCTATCAGAATTACAAAACACTGTCAACCAAATCAAATCTTCACTGGAAGATGCTAACACCAGAGTAAACTCCACTGAAAATAGAACTTCAGCTCTTGAAGAACGTAATCAGATAATGAAGATAGGCTAAGCAATGTCATGTTCAAGGAGGATAAACAAGAGAAGAAACTTACAATACATGACCAGAACTTCCAAATAATATTTGACGAGATGAAGAGAAATAACCTGAGAGTCATTGGACTGAATGAAAACTTCGAACAGCAAACAAGAGACATTAAGAATCTTTTAAATGAAATTGTAAAGGAGAACTTCCCTCACATTAGAATTGACCCAGACTACCACATCCAAAATGCTTCAAGATGCTTATAGAACACCAAACTGGCCTAATGAAATGAGAAATTCACCAAGACATATCATATACAAAATGAATAATAGAGAAATTAAAGAGAGAATTCTAAAAGCAGCTAGAGAAAAACCCTAAATCACATTCAGAGGAAACCAATTCAGATTACTATGGATTATGGATTTTTCAGATCAAACAATGCAGGCCAGAGGAGCTTGGATCAATATTTTTTCAAGCCTTGAAAGATAACAATTTTCAGCAAGAAATAATATACCCTGCAAAACTCAGCTTTAAATGTGACAGGGAAATTAAAAACTTCAATGATAAACACAAGTTAGCAAGATACAGGAACACAAATCCTGCACTACAGAATATTCTCAAGGATATTCTTCATTCAGAAGAAATTGGTAATAATACCCTAAACCCTTAAACAAGTGAGTGTCAATAACCACATTACACACCAAAATATTCCCAAGATGGCTCAAAACTCTGTAATAGTCACAAAGTTTGCGACTCAGTTTCCCATATCTATGCTAACTCAGAATGTGAGTGGTCTCAATGCCCCAAATAAAAGACACAGATTGGCTCACTGGATCAAAAAATAAAATCCAACAATATATTGTCTACAGGAGACAAACTTACACAAAAATAGACACAGACTGAAAGTGAAAAGTTGGCAAAATGTCTCGCAGGCCTGTGGCCCAAAAAAGCAAGCTGGCATGGCAATACTTATATCTGATAAAATTAATTTCCATTTAAAACTAGTCAGAAATGACAAATAGGGACACTTTATCATACTAAAAGGGACAGTTCGTCAAGAAGACATAATGATAATTATTAATATTTATGCCCCCAATTATAACCCCCCCATTATACGGAAAAAATATTTAAGGACATTAATTCCTTCATTGACCTCAACACAATAATACTGGGGGACTTCAATACACCATTATCAACACTAGACAGATCATCAAAACAAAAAACCAATAAAGACAATTCCAATCTGAACAACTCTATCAATCAATTGGGCTTAGCAGACTTCTATAGAATATTCCATCCTAAGACAGCTGAATTTACTTTCTTCTCAGTGGCTCACAGATCCTTTGCTAAAATAGACCCCATCCTAGTTCACTGAGGTAATCTTAACAAAAACAAAAAAGTGGATATAGTCCCATGTATCCTGTCAGACCACAATGCTATGATCTTAGCAATCAACAACAAGAAAAACAACAGAAATTACTCAAATACTCAGAAATTGAATAATTCTCTCTTAAACAAATGATAGATAAAAAAGGCAATGAAAGCAGAAATCAAGAAGTTCTTGGAATTGAATGAGAATGAGGAAACAACATACCAAATTCCCTGGGATAGTATGAAGGAATTCTTAACAGGTAAATTTATAGCACTGAGTGCATACATCTAAAACCTTGAAATAATCCAAATAAATAGCCTTATGCTATAACTCAAACACCTGCAAAAAGAGGAATAATCCAATCCCAAAGTTAATAGAAGACAGGAGAAAACTAAAATCAGAGCTGAAATCAAGAAAATTGAGAACACATATACACACACAAAAAACCACAATATAAATTATCAACAAAAAAAGAGTTGGTTCTTTGAAAAAATAAACAAGATTGACAGACTCCTTGTCAACCTCACCAAAAGGAAGAACGAAGTGAAGCAAATCAAGAAAAATCAAAGATGAAAATGGTGATATCACCATTGTCTCAACCAAAATCCAGAAGATTATCAGAACCTATTTTGAAAATTTATACTCTGGAAAGTTTGATAATCTGGAGGATGTGCACAGATACTTGGACACATACAACATCCCCACATTAACACAGGAGGACATTGAAAGCCTAAGCCAACCTATCTCAGATAGTGAAATCAAAGCAGCAATCAAAGCTCTTCCAAAAAAGAAAAGCCCAGGACCAGATGGATATACAGCAGAAATCTACCAAATTTTCATTGAAGAGTTAACACTGATACTCTATGTGCTCTTCCATGAAATTAAAAAGGTTGGAGCACTCCCAAACACTTTCTATGAAGCAAATTTTACACTGATACCAAATTCCAACAAAGACATGTCAAGAAAAGAAAACTACAGACTAATTTCCCTGATGAACATATATGCAAAAATCCTTAATAAAATTCTAGCTAATTGGATCCAAAAGTACGTTAAAAAGATAATACATCATGATCAAGTGGGCTTCATTCCAGGAAAATAAGAATGGTTTGACATACGCAAATCAATAAATATAATACACCACTTAAACAAAATTAAAAATAAAAATCATATAATCATTTCATTTGATGCAGAAAAGGCCTTTGATAAAATTCAACACCAATTTATACTCAAAATTTGGAGAAGATAGGAATCAAGGGAAGATACTTTAACTATGTTAGATCCATTTATGACAGACCCATAGCCAACATTATGCTCAATGGAGAAAGACTGAAAGCATTTCCAGTGAATACAGGAACAAAACTAGTTTGTTCATTTTCACCACTTTTGTTCAATATAGTCCTTGAAATCCTTGCCAGAGCTATCAGACAAGACAAGGAAATCAAAGGAATTCATATAGGAAAAGAGGAAGTTAAGTTGTCTCTATTTGCTGATGACATGATTATATACCTAGAAGATCTAATAAGCTCGACCAGAAAACTTCTAGAGCTTATAGGTGATTTCAGCAAAGTAGCTGGCTATAAAATCAACACTAATAAAGCACTAGCTTTCCTTTATTCCAGCAACAAGTCCACAGAAGAAGAAATTAGGAAATCTCTCCCATTCACCATCTCCTCCACAAAAATAAAATACTAGGGCTTCAACCTCACAAAGGATATTAAGGACCTCTACAACGAAAACTATCAAACACTAAAAAAGACAGTGCAGAAGACCTGAGTAGGATGGAAAAACATTCCATGCTCATGGTAAGGCAGAATCAATATAATAAAAATTACCATTCTACAAAAAGCCCTATACAGATTTAATGCAGTACCCATCAAGATACTAATGTCATTCTTCATGGATGTAGAAAAAGAAATTCTCAAGTTCATATGGAATAACAGAAGACCCAGATTAGCCAAAACATTACTGTGCATGGAGGAAGAAGTAGGGGATATCTCAATTCCTGACCTGAAATTATACTACAGGGCCACAGTAACAAACACGCATGGTATTAGTATCAAAACAGAACTGAAGACCAATGGAATAGAATAGAAGATTTTGAGATGAATCCCCATATCTTTAACTATTTGATATTTGATAATGGGGGCAAAAACATAGTGTGGAAGAAAGATAGCCTGTTCAAAAAATGATGTTAGACAAATTGGACAGCCATGTGTAGTCAACTGAAGCTGGATCCTTACTTTTCTCCCTACACACAATTCAAGCAAAATGGTTCAAAGATCCTGATATTAAGCCTGCAACTTTAAATTTACTTGAAAAAGAAGTAGGATCAACACTATAGGACATAGGGGTCAGTTCCGCCTTTCTTAACAAAACTCTCATGGTGCAAACAGTAACAAGAGTAAATTAATGGGACCCAATTCAACTGAAAAGCTTTTGCACAGCTAGAGAATTGGTCAAAAGTATCAAGAGAGATCCTACAGAATAGGAAAAAATCTGACTGCTACACCTCGGACAGAGGGTTAATATCCAGAATATACACAGAACTCAAATAACTAAACAACAAAATCACAAATAATTCAATCATTAAATGGACTATAGATCTAAAAAGAAACTTCTCACCAGAGGAAGTCCAGAAAGCCCATAAATATATGAGAAAATGCTCTACATCATTAGCAATAAGAGAAATGCAAATCAAAACCTCAATGAGAAGTTTTACCACTCCTATTAGAGTGGCAAAAAGGAAGAATATGATCAACAACAGATGCTGGAGAGACTGTGGGAAAGAGGAATACTGTCACATCGCTGGTGGGACTGCAAACTGGTAAAGCCACTCTGGAAAGCAGTGTGGAGACTCCTCAAAAATTAGGGCTGGAGCCACCTTATGACCCAGCTATCCCACTTCTGGGTATTTTCCCAAAAGAGTTCAAATCAGCAATACTATAGAGATATGGCTTCATCAAGGTTTATAGCAGCTCAATTTACTATATCTAGACTCTGGAACCAACCCAGATGCCCCTCACTGGATGAGTGAATTCAAAAACTTTGGTACATATAAACAGTGGAATACTACTTGGCCATTAGAGAAAATAATATTATGGCTTTTGAAGCCAAATGGATAGAGATAGAAAAAAATTACGCTAAGTAAAGTATACCAATCTCAGAGACTAAAGGGCTGAATGTTTTCTCTCATTTGTGGAAGCTAGAATGCAACCAGAAACAGTATGTTAGATGGCTAAGCTAATAATAACCTCAAAATGTATGAATTTTTACACAAACAGGGGGAACCTTGCTTAGGATACCTGGAAATATAGGATGGGGGTCAGGGAGTGGTGAGGGATTAGGAAGGATATCTAGGAGACTGGAGGGAGGAAGTATGGGGAATCATCTCAGAAGGAGATCTATGACCTCCATGAGAAGCCCATTTAACAC
Organism: Aplodontia rufa; assembly: GCA_004027875.1. Lineage (NCBI taxonomy): Eukaryota > Metazoa > Chordata > Mammalia > Rodentia > Aplodontiidae > Aplodontia > Aplodontia rufa. The sequence goes on along the minus strand of PVKS010019503.1, from coordinate 32,423 downwards.
AGGGGTTCTTTTGGGGGAAACAGAACCATGGGGAATTCAAGGAGGGAAACCATGACATGGCATCAGCTTTGGCTAACTATGTAAATATATATCTGTTCTTGATTGTTTGATAATGATTCCCCCCTCAGTTGTAAGTCCGTATTCAACTAATAAAAACAAAAGAGCATAACTCCACCCTCACAACTATGCCATCTAGTTTTACTAGTTTCTGTGATTCCTGGACACCCTCCCTCTTGTCCTTTCTTTTGACTAGGATCTAAGTTCCAAGTCATTGATACACTTTCCAATTTTATCTGTCATATCCATAATGAAATTCAATATTCATGTAGAGGATTTTTCTAACATTCTGACCTCTTGGTTACTTAATCTACTTTCCCTAGTGATAGTGTCTTTCATTTTTCATGCTACTGTACATTCCTCATCTTTAATATTCATCAAATCTCAACCACTTTCAAACTCTCATCCTTCCAAGACAGGGAGATCTCCATGGACAGACCATTCTCTACTGGAATATTTCTAGGAATTATATATGTTAAACCTACACAGGAAGGGTTAGAAAGAAGGCTCAGGGGTGGAGAGCTTCTCTGGCATGTATGAGGTCCCGGGCTTGATTCCCACCACTGCACACACAAACAAAAAAAGGCAATAATGACAACGACAACAACAACAAACCTAGATGGATTACAAATTAGCTCCCCCTCTCCTCCCCACAGCAAAAAAAATCCTGCATTGGATACCACTCATTCAGTCCTCTTGCTGCCCTAGTAACAGATGAAGTTGAGATTTCAGTTTATGCATTTGGGTTAGACTAAAACTAAACGGACTACAAAAATCACTTAAACTTTGACCATATATTTTCTGGACCTTCTATATGAGTGGCAAAGGCTTTATATTTGCCCAGAACATATGCAAAAATTACACTTCTGCCTACTGAAGCTTTGAGGTAAATTAAAGAAAGTAAAGGAGAGAAGGGAATCTGAAAAGGTTTGAAGACTAATTGTTACAGATAAAAATTGCTAGGATTGGCGAAAACTAGTTGAAGTTAATATTCAGTTAAAACTGATGAAGTTAATATTTTGATATTAAGTTATTATACTGTTTCTTAACCTTAAAATATCAAAGTGCTCAACTTCTGCTCTGCATCCTCACTGTCTTAGAGCCAGAAAAGCTTCTTCAATTCAGAATTATGCATTTATTATATCCATCAAAATTTTTGGTGATTTTACTGCTTTTTTCAGGTTTCAACTATCTCAATAAGAAATGTCAAAATAAGATGCTACATAAATTATTTCCTGCATAAAAAGTTAAATTTCTAATGATGGAAAGATGTCCTGAAACTCAAGAAAATACTGAAGCACACATAGTTGTGTGTGTTATCTAAACCACTCTCTCACACACACATGCACACACACTTACCATTCTGGTAGTAATCATTTATTTATTTACTTATTTATTCAATGCTCATGCCAGGTACTGCATTAAATTCTTGGGATATGAAGATGAAAGAACACATTATTAATTTCTGGTCTGGGATGGGTGGGAGGCAGGCAGTGAAAGCAGGCATAGAAACACAGGGTTCTTATATTAGAAGTATTATAAGAGAAAGCAGGAGCAACAACTGATCTAGGGTAGACATTTAAGGAGAAGCATCATGGAGAAAAGGCAAAATCTGAGACCTGAACAATGAGTGTCAATCAGTAAACCCAAAGTGGCTTAGGAGTCTGTTGAGGACGGGGAATGAAACACATCTTAAAGTGAAGCCAGCCTGTAAGCACAAGGTGCATCCAAGGAACTACTCAAATCTAATTTGATCACAGCACAATGCTTTTGGAATGACAAAAGGTGAGGTAGTAGATGCAGAAGGTTCTGGATGGAAAGTCTTATAAATCATAGTAAGGAAGGCTCATGAAAAGCAGTCATGCCTTATCTTTTCCTTTTCTTTTTGTTTTATTTTTAACTTTGTTTAATATACCATGAGATCTACCCTCATAACTGTTTTTTAAAATGAATAATACATTATCATTAACTTAGCACAATCAGAGTTTGAAAATGTCATTATGAAATATACTTAGAATCCTACCAGCTTGATCATTTTTCTTGCATGTCTGTCTGCCACTCCATAGATCACAAGGCCTGCTTCAGGTAGTATTACTGACTTCAGATACCCACTCCCTCACATGGTGCTGGATACTGCTTTTAATTTCAGATTTTAAAAAAATATTTTGTAGACACTTCTTAATGAATTCACTTAGGAATTTTGTATTTATTATTTAAATATTGGCACTTGAGAAACACAAAGATCTTCAAAGCAAAATGACTCAAGGGTGGGGGCCAAGAAATAAAGGTCCCAACTAATTTTCCCTAATTATATTGGCCCTGAGAGGCTGATTAGTATAATATGTAAAAGTATCTAGTCAGGAAAGCATGATGATCCTCTATGGTCTCAAAAATTGTAAACCAAGCATGTTTTAGAATTTAGAAAATACAGGATCTAAATGCAAGTCTGTTAACTGATTTTAAAAATGAGAACACCTTCTCAGGAGATTTGCTTTGTAGTTTTGCTGAGGAGGTTGGGTCTGATGGTCCCTGGAGATTATTGATTTGGAGAGTCAAGTCTGGTATCTGGACCATGACTAAGGTCATATAGGAAAGACCAGTTCCAGCAAGGCACACATAAACCCAGTTGTGCATTGGAAGCCTCTAGAGTTCCTCATCTTCTCATTCAGTTCAATTGTGTAAGCAGCATTTCATGGGATATTCTATTCCTTCCTCTGAGGTAGAGAATTTCCCATCATGTCAATTTGTTCGTGACATCCTATTTCTATCAGCGGCATGTCCTTTTTCTGACTTAGAATTAAAATTCTGTATTCTGGAATATCTTTAACCTCCTTTATTCCTGCATCCAAGAAGGGAACCAACATTGTTCATCCTTCATAGTGGCCCATTTTCATTCTTCCAGGAGTCAATGTACTCCATGGTCTTGTTAACTTCTCCTGAAGTGCTGAAAGCTCTAGGCCTGAATAAGTATATAATAGTGGGGCTGGAGCGGTGGCTCGGTGGTTACGGCACTTGCCTGGCATGCACCAAGTATGTGAGTTCAAACCCCAGCACCAGGTACACAACTAAGTGTCCCAGGAATGAAAATCATATGAAAAACTAAATAAAGATTGCTTCTCTTGTTAAATGGGTATCTCGTGGAGGAATGACATCTGCTTCTGAGATGGTTCCCCCATATTCCCACTCTCCAGTCTCCTAGGAGTTCTTCATACACCCTCCCCCCTCCCCATCACCCTCCCTATGCCTCCAAGTAACCTAGGGAGCCATCAACCTCTTGCGTTGAGAATCATAAAATTTGAAGTTATTGTTAGCTTAGCTGTCTAACATACTGTTTCCCCACGTAGTCTAGCTTCCACAGATGAGAGATACCATTCAGCTCTTGAGTCTCTGAGATTGAGATACTTCACTGAGCATAATTCTTTCCATCTCCATCCATTTGGCTGCAAAAGCCATAATATCGTCTTCTCTAATGGCCGAGTAGAATTACACTATATATAAATACCAAAGTTTTTGTGTCCACTCATCGAGTGAGGGGCATCTGGGTTGGTTCCATAATCTAGCTATAGTAAATAAATATATATACATTGGTTATTGATGGTTTGATAATGTTTCCCCTTCAATTGTATTTCTATATACATTCTACATACATCTAATTAAAAAAAGAAACAAAAAAGATTGCTTCTCTCTCTTTCTCTCTCACTGTCCCCTCTTTCTTAAAAAAGACACACACACACATATATATATATATATATATATATATATATATATATATATATATTAGTTATCTGTAAATATCTGAAGAGTGTGGTACAGAAGTGACAGAATGACTGCTGATTCAGCTGGCAACGAGATGACTGAACAGTCAAGCTTCCCAGTACAGTGGTGGGTTCAACATCAGGTACCTGGGTGACAGAGTAGCTCTCTCAGCTCTTTCCTTCAAGCAGAGTTCAGATAATCTCATCAGAGAAAGGAAGAAGATATCTTTACAATGAAAAGTGTAGTTGGATTTGAATCTGACATTCTATGGTTACTTGATAAAGATTGAACATCTATATATATATTCAAATTTTCAATAAGTTAGTAGAAAATGCAGAATAGAACCAAATATATAAAAGCATGTAAACATGTTCAATGTTATTTTAAAAGAACTTTTGGTCCAAAGCATCTCATTTAGGTACTAACTTTAGAACAATTAAAATTAAGCTCATATGCTCCATCCATCTGCTTATAATATCCTGGTTATAATACTCAGTTTAATCAATTTTAATTTAGTCAATCCCCTCCTTCCCATTGGACACAATTTCTGACTTATTCTTTATCTCACATTTTAGAATTTTAAATTATTTATTTAAATTTTATAAATTCAGCGCACAGATTCTTTTTTTTTTTTAAAGAAAAAGAGGAAAGAAAAAGACAGAGAAAGAAAATCTATATTATTTATTTTTTCATCTGGCCTTGTTTCTCTGACAGTTGTGTATGTGGTGCTGGGGTTTGAACTTGGGTCCTTGTACATGCCAAGCAAGCACTCCAACTGCTGAGCCACTGCTCTGGTCCCCAGTGCACAGATTTGTGTTATGGGGAAACATCATGATTTAATTAACTTACTTGATCAAATGTATTAGTTGAATATTTACTATATACCGAGGCTCACAAAGCAGTCCATTGCTTTTTCGTGAATTTCTGCAAAACTCTTTGAAACTCTTTTCCTGCAGCTTAAAAATTCTCCTTCCAGTCCACCTCTCATACTACTAGTGTTGTTCTTTCAAAACATAAGGCAGGTTGCATCACTGCCCCAGCTAAACTACTTTAGGGTTCCATTGATAACAGATGAGACTCAATTACCTGTTCCACCATCTGGCTGCATTCCAGCCTCATTCCCTGGCATTCCCTTTTGGGTTCTGTTCCAGGCACCATGACTGATCCTCTAGGGATTTAAGAAGCTATTCTCCCAGGCCATGGCACAGACTGCTTCCTTGGTCTTGAATACACTTCTTCCTTTTTCCACTTCTGCTTTATTAAATAGAATATACACTGAGGATACCTGCCATTGACATATTTTTTATATCCTTTGTTTTGTAAATAATAAATTTCTCCCAAGTGTTTGAATTTTAACTGTTTGTGTTCATTCTACCAATATTCTTGTAAAGATGGGCTGTGTCAGGATATATGATCACTGGGTATGAGAAGAGGAAAGATGTGGGAGAAAGGTGAGTACTACTTATAATTAGGATATAAATACAATGACTGTAATTATGAAGTCATATACGATGCTATACATATGAGTAACTTTGTTTTAAGGAGTAAACAAGTGGATAAAAAGAGATAAAGGTAATGTAATCTGTTGGGAAAACGTGTGAAGGCGTGGATGCACAAATGCACACGTCTTCAAAACATGATACATAATGATGTGACTACAGAGAGCCCCTGATGTTTCTGATTCAGGATCATGGTATTGGATACAAACGTCCCACAGTGCAATAGACTTTGCCAACTGAATGAAGTATATAGGAAGACCATAAGCCCCATGGGAGCAGGTCTGTGTATGGACGTTGGTACACTAATGGCTCACAGTAGGGATATGGTTACATTTCTGGTTCTTTCTTACCTTTTCTGTCAGAAGCCTTCTGTGATGAGCAGTGACACTCCACAGGAACCATTCTGTAATCATTTGTGCCCTGTGAATATAAGAACATACACACTCTTTCTCCCTTTTTAACTTTTTGCCTTTATTTTAATTACTATTTTAAATTAATTTTTAATTTTTTAAATTAATTTAAGTTTTTAAAATTTTTTATAATTGAAAAATAACAATATTATATGTTCATGAAGTAAAATGTGATTCTTTGCTCTGATTTCATTGTGGGACAAATAAATCTTGGTAATTAACAAATCACCTCACATATTTTTCATTTTTGTTAGTATTGAAAACATTTAAAATTTACTCTTTTCATAATTTTGAAAGTACACAATGAGTAAGCCCAAGAGATACTGCATTCCCCTGTTCACTGATGCTTCAACCACAAAGCTAAGATATGGAAGAAACCTAGATGTCCTTCTCCAGATGAGAGAATAAAGAACATGTTGTAGACACACACATGCGCTTACACGCATGCAGAGTGGAATGCTCTTCACACTTCAAAAAGAAGAAAAGTTTGTCATTTGTGACAAATGGATGAACCCGGAAGGCATTCTGAACTAGCCAGGAACCGAAAGACAAATACCGTGTGAGCCCACTTATGTGTGGAATCTAAAAACGTCCAGCTCATAGGAGCAGAGAACAGAACAGAGGTTTCCAGACGATAGAGGAATGGGGAGAGGAAGGAAGAGTGGATATTGATCCAAGGGTGCAGAGTCTCAGTTAGACATGAGGACACCCACTGTGTAGCTCCAACCTGGAGATCTGGAGGAAGAGTGGTATTTTGCCATTTGCCTTCATTTAGCATTGACTACTCCAAACATTTTGATTAAGATAGGTCAGGGGTTTGTTCTCAACATTAAAAATCCTTATTTATATAGATTAGTGCCAAAAGTCCAAAGATAGGAAACAAATCATTCCTGTAAAATAAATAAATTTTAAATATCAGCCTTTTCATTGAGTAGAGAAAACTGCCTTGCTTAAGTAAAGCAACTTGATCTCCTCAAAAATTGAAAAATGTTTCTTTTTTATTATCTTTGATTTAGAAATATAATAACTTAAACATACTTCTGAATATAAATATAGATTCCACTCAAGTCAATTTGGGTATGCCCATCCAGTTTGAACACTGGTTGAAACATGGAATGACAGGAGTACTTATTATAATTCCAGTGCTCAGCATACCAGCATTTTCTTCTTCCCTCAAATATTCATATTAGTTAAGAGAAAATATTTCCTTAAGAGTAAAATAGACCATTAAAAACATGCAAAAAAGTTGTATGAAAATGAAAGAAAAATTAGTTACAAAACTTAAAATACTTGGGAAATTAATTCAGTTGTGAGGGCAAACACTTCCATGAATCCAAATCAGTCCTGTTACTACCATGTGCATTTGAGTTTTCAAGACAAAGATAATCTTTATTTTTCTCATAACATATGAAACAAATACCTTATATTTCAAGTAGATATTATTTCCCTATGAAAACCCCACTTTTTCATTCACCCATAATTTTGGAGATGAGATCTCTGTGCTTACCCTATTTAATATCTCAGTGCCAAAACACATGCAAGTAATCCCAGGGAAGCTTCCCATATTTCTTAAACATTAAGGCAAACAGCACTCCAATGATAAAGCTACCTTCCTGGGGTTAAAATGGATTGGTCAGGGAAATGTTGTTAACACCAAAAGGACGTGGCATTGCCCTTCCAGGTTGAGGCCCATGTAAAGTCATGCTTTTAAGCAGTTCCTATTTGTGAGATTTAAAGAAGGTAGGAACTTGTGCAGGCTTTGTGCAGATCTGGACATCATTAGACATTCTGATCATGAGAAGATGAGAGAACACTATCATTGCAGAAGAGGGAGGCCACCAAATGCCAACCGCTCAGGAGAGAAATGGAGATTTATCACACCAGTGGAGAGGCAGGTGAACGATGGATGGGGTAGTTTAGTGTCATTCCAGTGAATTTAGTGAGGAAGTGAAAGACAGCTTTGGTGGGGAGGGTCAGAAAGAACTGTGATTTATCAACTGAAATATGAGCTATAATAGAATGTATTTCATGAGTGCTACTTTTTTTTTTCACAGCCAAAGCATTATGGATGAGTCTGACCATGTTTTAATGAAAACTTTCAAACCCATTAAATGTGCCTTATCACCTCTGTGTACATACACATAGGATATATCAGAACCTCAGGTTGATGTCTGTGTGTTCCATAATGGCAAAGATCTAATTATGCATTGAATATTCTTTCTTTGATAGAAATATTTGCTAAATAACAAGCTAACTAAATGAAATTTATTACCTTTGCTTCCCAAGCCTATGTACCTCCATCTACACTTGATTATGCATTCTGACTATTTGGAAGCAATCATAGTGAAGAGCAAAAGCTCCAAGGATGAAATTAAAAATCAGGAGCCTCCTTTTTGCTGCTGTCCTTCTTGATCCTGGAAGTTTCAAGACCCTATGTTTATAAGGTGAGCAAATTGTATTAGCAAGAGAAGACCTTCAAAGTCCTTCTTGTTCTAGTATTTTATGAACGAAATAAGGAACTATTTCATATAGTAAAATTACAGAATGACTTCTAAACTTTTTGGTAAAAATTAAGACCAAATACTTAAAATAATAGCAGCCATCAAATGCTGAATCATAAAATTTTAAAATATTATCATATAATGTGCATCAAATAACAGGTATCTACATATTTGAAGTAAAATTTAGACTGTCTCTGCCTTTATTGCAAATCGTTTGTTACATGCCCATTTTGATACTTGTTACCAAAACCAGTACAGAAATGAACAAGCTTTGTTGAGGATGCAGAGAAATTGCCACCTTTGCACATTGCTGGGGAGTGGAAGGAGATTATAATATGCTGTGGCAACAGTGGAAAGTGTTACAGCAAGATCACAAAAAATTAAAATAGAATTACCACATGACTTAGCAATTGCATTTCTGGATATATACCTAAAACAAAGGCAAAGAAAGGCAAACAAAGACTGGAACAGATATGTGTACACTGATGTTCATAGCAGCATCCTTCACAACAGCTAAAATGTGAAGGCGACCCAAGTGTCTATTGATAGATGAGTGGATAGGCAAAATGCGGTGCATAGCAAGGTGAAAGTGCTGCAGAAGAGACTTCAGGGAGCTTTCTTTTTATCTCCACTGTGTAGCTCTTCAGCTCACTATTAATACTGAGCAGATAATGCTGTCTGCTACGTGAGGCTATTATGTAAAATTTATTTCAAGATCGCTTCCTAGTGCTGGAGACCCAGGATACAAGCTAATTTATTTTCTTTCTAATTATCCATTTCCAAAGTGCCTAGAATTAATTTTAAAAGTTTCACTTCCATATGTTTCTGTTCAGTTTGTTCTTTGCAACACAAAATAAAATGGATAGCACATATAGAAAAACAATGTGGTGTGTTCATACAATGGAAGACTATTATCCTAAAATACGAAGGGAATTCTGACACATTCTACAACATGGATGAACCTTGAGGAC
>PVKS010019503.1:0-23129 GCA_004027875.1 Aplodontia rufa | reverse complement strand
AGTTTTGAAGTAATTTGCTAAGGTAAGACTAAAAACAATGAGTCAGGTTAGAGTTCTAGCAATCACAAGCAGAGGGGACAGAATCAGGAGGCTCTGTAAAGAATGGCTTTTAAGTGTGGACTCTCTATGCACTCATGGAATGGCAGACTCACCAGTTGTTAAACATCGTGACAACATTTCTGTCATCATATGCATCTATTTTCCTTCTATTCATGTGGTCCAATTATTTTGCCTTTCCCATTATATTGTAAGAGCTTTTAGAATACAATTGGTGCTCTATTTATTCTTAAATTCCTTGTCATCCATAATACCTTCTTAATAATGAATGCATGAAGGCAAGCTAAGTCACACGGAACTTCCTTTAACAGAACTTGAAGTTCATTAGCAAAACAACTGATATGCATCTCAACCAATTAGTTGAACTACCTAATCAATCTTGGAAAAATATTTAAAATGTTTGTTAATCCACGCAAGTAGAGTAAAATATGAATTTTGATAAATTAGAACCTATACAAAATAACATAATATAAAGATTAAGATAATAAAAACATAACAGCTAACATTTATTTAGCATTTACTAGATGCCAGACTCTGCATTAAACACTTTCAATGGATTTCCTTTTTTAAGTTTCACAAGAAAATTTTAGGCACTTTTTTTATTCACAGGTAGAAAAATATCCAGGGATATAACATTGAATACTTTGTCCAAGTCCAAAATAAATATAAGATTTATTATTCAAACACAAAGAGGCAAATCCAGATCCTACATGGTTTAAGACCAATATGTTTTCTGCCTGGAGGGTGTGGTGGGCAGTTAAAGACAGGAGCACTTATTTTGCACAAATTTTGGCCACTAAGTATATGACTTCTTAACTCAAGATTTATGACACTTATTCAATGACTATTGGTGAGATCCTTATTAGTGATCACAGATGTCAGTTTTGTTTTGTTTTTCTAAAGCAGCAGAAATGCTGGTTGCTCTCAGTGGAAGAATAGTCACTTAAGGATTTTTAAGGATTATCTGCAAGCTACTGTATTTCATGGCGAGCAATGGGAGCACTTACATATTTAAAATGAAAGTGACAGGCCTACCCCGGCAAAAGATGAGCTAACATAGTGCCTTATGGAAAAGATCAGATTTTTAAAGGAGATGGCTAAAATAATTTATTTTATTATATTAAAATGATTCAACCTTTCAGAATATATGCTTAGTTTTTATGCCAAAGAATTAAGGATACATGAATTCACAGTTAAAGTGCTCATTTGAGACTACTCTCACAAAGCATACTGTTCGGGCGTCCCTTTAACAGGAGGGTAGTTTTTCAATATGCTGGACATACGTGACGTGTACAATATAGCCTGTATCACTCGTTTGCTTTAGTACGACCAGTAAGACCTAGCCACGGAGTCATTCCTCCAAAGACTGCTTAGCTCTCACAAACAAAACAGTTGCATAGAGTCATTCTCTGCACCTTTAACTCTACCTAACTTTTATCCAAATGTGTCACATTACATTGGACAAGAGAGTTTCATTTGTCGAAATAGTGAATTAATTAAAACAAGGCCACCTCCACACCTATCAGCCAACTCAAACAAAACTCAGGCCCTGATTTATCAATCATATTTTTGTTTTATTTGATAAAATCAGCAACTTAATTCTTATGCTCTAATTGTCAAATCGTCTTGTTGAAACATAATAGACATAGAAAAAAAAAGTAAGAAACATACCATGAATGTACATCTCAATAACTTGTCATGTAGGGAGCATTCCCATTTAACTCTCTCCAAGGTAAGCATCATGATACTAATTTCTAACACTGTAATGTGTTTTCTCCACAGTGTTTTGCTGTTATGAATAAACATATATTCATTTATTTGTTGGTGTATACTAAGGAATAGAAATTGTTGCATCAAAGGTTAGGCTTATGTTTAGGGTTTTTGTTTGTTTGTTTGTTTTTTTTAAAAGGGAGGGACAGTGAGAGAAAAAAGAATCAATTTTATTTAGTTTTTCATGTGGCTTTCTTGCTCTGACACTTCATTGTGCATGTGGTGCTGGGGTTCGAATCCATGTTCTCACATATGCCAGGCAAGCACCATAACCACTGAGCAACCTCTTCAGCCCTTTATATTTAGTTTTAAAACACAACACCAAACCATCTTGCAGCCTCCTTTGTTTAACTTGATGCTCTCACTAGCAGTGTATGAGAGCTCCCTTTACTCAAATCCTTGCCAACCTTCTTGCAGGCAACTTAGGGATGAGCTTTATTATTGGACCAGTCAGACATTTTCTTTTAATTGGGGTCTTTCATACATTTATCTACAATGTAGTTATTGATAACGTGTGCTATAAATCTGTAGTCTCACTATTTGCCTAGTGTGTGTTCTAACCGGCTCTCCTTCCAGTTCACGAGTTTGCCAAATGCTGGTCTCTGCTTCCTTGCCATTCTATCTTCTCTTCCATCTTCATCAGGGACCCCAAGAAGAAAGAGCCCCAAATTCAATTTTTGTAAGCATTTCATCAACGTGTTCATATGTTTAGGCCCTTTGTAGGATAGGCATTTTATATATCTTCTCTCTATTTTGTTTTCAAAAATCTTTAAATGCAAGAGAGATGGAAAAGAGAGGAAGAGAAAGATAAGTTAAATGATATGGTCATGGGTCAAGGTCAGGTTCACTGATTTAGGTGGTTGTAGAGGGGAAAAAACCCACTTTGTTTAATACCCAAGTCCATACCATTTTCAGAGCATAGTGCTGTTTCTGTTCATACACTGCTGACAAACATTTCTTAAACATAAAAAGTAAGCATAAGCTGGTAAGTTTATACTTTTATTTAAGAAACAGCTTTCTCTTTCTCTAAGAATACTTAACTACAGATTTATAAATTCTTTCAATCAGGAAATTCTTGTGTCTCTATACACACACACTCACTTGTATGCAAATATGTATAAAATATACACATTTGTGTACCTCTACTATAGATATTTGTGTAATTTGGAATGAGTTTTTCTCTCGTTCAACATATATATGTATGTATGTATGTATATATATGTATATATACACATATATGTATTTGTTTATATGAATGCTTTTATGTGCATACATACAAAGTTTAGAATATATTTTCTTTCACCTTCTCTCATAAAAATACAATCAAACAAGTCAACAGGACATAAATACTTTCTTTATGCTCCTTCTTAGATAAAATATTTTTATATAAAACTAAGAATTGCTAACATAAAACTAAGGAGATATCAGGAAATCCTACTATTTTTAATAAGTAATATTGAATTTATGTCAGAATATTAAAGTTTCTTTCACTATGGAAAATGTTGATAGAAATCAAATTCTGTACTTGGTTTTTGATATATGTTGTTGCTAAAGTTCAACACCTGAAAACTGTCCACCTTTGCCAACACAGACTGAGTTATTTTAAATAAAAAAAAACACAGTATGGATATCTGCATTGTTGGTTCTTGCCTTATGCCTTTACATAGCCACACTTTCTTAATAGTTCAAACAATCACAAATCACCAGTCAATTGAAACACTAGTGTTCGTTTCCTATGCTGAAACTTAATACTGCCAAGATCTAATGTTACACTTGGCAGTGGAACAGTGGACTACCATTCTGAGTCTGTTGTACAGTATTTCAGATTTCCTTTTCTTTTTGAATCTAGGAACCCATAGGGTATTGGAAGTTACCAGGTTAGTTTTAGAGAAACATCTCTTTCCAAGGTCCAGATGAGCAGCACATAAATACAGGACAAAGAGACACATCAACATCAGAATTGCATGGAGCAATGTGTGTCCATCCTTGGCCTGATTCTGAGCAGTTGTTTGAGGACTGATTTTTTTTTTTTTTAAAGAGAAAAGGACAGTGAGAGAGAGAGAGAAAGAGAATCAATTTTTTTATTTTAATAAGAAATTTATTTGTTAAACAATCAAACATGCTTCTAATGAAACAATATAATATACTTATATAAAATTCTGAATATTAGATTTACCTCCCAAGAGCCCCCCCAATTAACCACCCTAATTCCTCCCCCCCTTCCCAATACATCTCTATGAATGCCTTAGGTAGTATGTCACAACACCTTATCTGGATTTAAAACATGATAATAGACCTCCTTTCTCAATGGCCAGGGTCTAGCTCCAGCTTCCACAGATGAGTGAAGACATTCAACCCTTGGTTCTCTGGGTTATGCTGACTTCACTCAGCATAATTTCTTCCATAGCCATCCATTTACCTTCAAAGTTTGCAATATCATTGTTTCTAATTGCTGAGTAGAACTCTAGAGAATCAATTTTTATTGAGTTTTTCACATGGCTTTTGTTGCTCTGACACTTAGTTGTGTACATGGGTGCTGAGGTTTGAACCCATGTACTTGTGCATGCTGGGCAAGCGCTGTAACTGCCGAGCCATTGCTCCAGCCCTTGAGGGCTGCTTTGAGTAATGCATTTTTCCACCTGTGTGTTGTCAGCACATCAGTGTGATCTTAGATGTTTGCACTCTCTCTTTCCTTCAGGATTCCCTTTTCCAGAAGTGCTACTGTTGTTTGTAATAAAACTTTCAGAACAGTTGACTTGGGCTTTTCCACTTAGGAGTATTTCAAGGTCAATGCTTTTTGTTGTTGTTGTTGTTGTTTTAAATGGAATCCTAATTTTACTATAGTATTTACTGAATCCCAGGTCATAATTTAAGGTGCAATGTATGTTATTCATATTTAGTGATAAATGGGATATGAGTTCAGTCTTTGTGTAAAGATAGTTATGCATGGTTGGAAAAGTAAGACAGCAGGAAAAAAAATCTTCATCTAGGTTTTTAGCATATGTTATCTTGTTTAAGGAAAAAATTTTCAAGGTAGTTACCATCACCCTTATTTTACAGATGAGTAAGTGGGTATTAAAAGGGTAAGTAATATGATTTACATTGCATGCTGGGTCTGAGGGTTACAGGTATTTCCAGGCCTTATTCCAAAGACCCTCTACCTTTTACCAAAATATCCCAGACTCACAACATGGCAGATTTATAACTCATGTTAACATCTGTTTATATGCAGATGCATAAACATTAGAATAAATCTATGCAGATAATTTTCTTTACCATATTTGTCTGTATGAAGAGCTGAATAGCATAATGGTGGATCAGAGTAGACTTTGGTTTGTTACATAAGCATAGATTTCAATCTTGCTTCTATTACCTATTAATTTCTTTACCTCTAATACCTACAAGAACATTAAACTAAATGACTAGACTCTTCTCATGTGTAAATTGTGAATAATAATAGCAACTCGATTATACAGTTTAAGTTACAAAGATGTTAATGAAAGATAAGTGTTTAACAATGATAATACTTAATGAGCATGCAAAAATATTAGCTAGGGGCTGGAGCAGTGGCTCAGTGGTAGAGCGCTTGCCTGGCATGTATGAGGATCTGGGTTTGAACCCTAGCATCACATACACAACTGTCAGAAAAGCAAAAAACAGATGAAAAAAATAAATAAAATTGATTCTTTCTCACTCTCAGTCTCTCTCTGTCTCTCTCTTAAAAATATTAGCAATAAATATTACTATTGATTGTGAACTTCAAACATATTAAAACTGTTTAAACCAATCTGCCTATTAATGGCAAAAATAAGGGAAAGTAAGTCACAATTTACTATTGTGCTGATTCTAATAAACGTAATTGTGATGGGTTGGCAATCACCAAATAAGATATTTGCCATCATTTAAAAATAAATAGTTCTTAAATTGGGAATAAAAGTGTCAGTGTAAGTACAAATGCCTTTGCTTATCACCAATGAGTGTCTCTTTCCTTACGTCTTTGTTTAATCTTCACCATTGTCTTTCAGATTAGTAATTGAGTATTAAAAAGGGCAGGTAACATGATTTACAATTAGTTCATGCTGGGTCTGAGAGTTCTAGGTTAGCACATGTCAGCCCAGGTCAGACTTATTCCAAAGTCCCTGTTCTTTACATAAAAACATCTCAGACTTAAAATATGCCAGACTTATAATTACTACTAGTTATAAGGTTGGTGGTTATGAATTACGGGCATCAATTGTGAAACTATTATCAATGACATATCCATTGATATGACATCCATATGCTTACATAAAATTTTGGCCCACTTGTAGTTGTTTGGTCTGTAGCCTTTCATAAAAGAGCCATGTGGGTGGAACCTCATAATACAGCACCTGTAGCAATAATTATAAATAATGGTTAATATCAGTAACTAAGGGACTCACCACGTTTAGCATTTTATTTCAGGTCAACAGTGGTTCAGTTGCAAAGTGGTCATTGAAAGATTGGATTTACTGGTTGTCATGACCGTGGTTCTAAACTCTCATAGGTATTTTCAACCCACTCAGGGATAACACAGGATAGTTTTCCTGATAATTGGTGCTAATTTGTTTTCTTTTTTTCTTTGTCATACTTTGTGTATCTAGATCTTATCTAGATCCCAAGGGAGAGAGGGAGAGATACTGCATTACCTTTAGTCTATAAAACTAATCTGTCCTTTCTCCACAGGAAAAACACAAAGTTGTGCAGTAGATATGAAAGATTTCCTATCTTTGGAAAGAATAGGAAGCCTGGTGGATCCAATTTAGCTCCACAATACAAATCCATCCTTTCACTCTCAAGAATAATTACTAAAGCAAAATACATTTTGTGCGAATGAGTATTTGACTTTATATGTGTGAGAAAAAGTCCTGTGAAAATAATTTTTGCAGCATAATAACTATTTCTGCATTTTCCAGATAGAAGTAGCAATTTTATGTCTACTTTACATTTGTTATCTATCTGCCAAACCACCCTGTGACTTATAGAAAATATTACTATATTCCTCATTGTTCCAAAGAGGAACAATGTTCCTTTTACAATAGGGCAAAGTTTTATATCAATGAAGTTTCCTTATGGTATTATAACATGGATATTATATAATTTTTGCATGTCACCAAATATTCTTTTAGTTTTCAACCATTCAAAAATGAAAAAAATTTTCTTAGCTCATCTATAATATAAAAACAGCTTGTTGGTGACATTTTGTCCATGAGATATACCATGTACCAAATTACAGAATTGGAATATGGACACACTGTCATTTATTTATCTTTCTTCTACAAAATTATCCTGGACATTCATTATAAAGAATATTCCTAAACGCTTCCACTAAAGAGTAATACACTACCCTAATTCCTACTTGAAAAAGTAATTATTTGACAAAAATGCAGTTAAATCGGTTTTTGCATGTAACATAGACATAGTGTAGTAGAGAGCTCTCTATATTTGTGGTCTGTGTTTTCTAAGGATACTAATGTATTACTTGTTTTAATTTATGAAGACTTTATATCCACGTGTTATTAATATTATTAAGTATTTATGCTCATGTATCAAACAACTATATGACCAGGTTTGCCTGATAGCAGAAAACTAATATGTTATAGGGTATTTGAATGTTCATGGATCTTTCTAAAGATTGTAATATTTAAATGTCGAGGAAGTTAGTTTTTAGACTAGAGCAGATGTGCAGTAGGATGAGGACTAACCTCATCTCTTCAACTTCAGGCCTCTTTGTCTTCAACCACTGAAACTCAAATTGCCTTTCTCATGGAATGATGGAAATTCTTCGTCAATGATGACTTGCTAGAAATATGCAAATAATTATAAAGATTAGGATTAATATTTTAAAAAGTCATATATTTTAAAGATCAAAACTTGTGTCTGTATGTGTACAATTTTTAAGTGACACATACGTAGGTAGTTACTACATTTATTCAAATTTGGAATTAGGTATTAGAAAAATAAATTTCGTTGAATATCCATGTGTTTGTGAGTATATGGCATAAAATAGGTAAATATTTATTTGCAAGAGTTTAAAGATATATCTTGAACACATGCTTTTAATAAATTTCTTTAAAAATCTTTTAAATCTTACTCCCTCCACAAGGAGAGTCATAAAGCTGTGCTAGAGAATATGACCCAGTTTTTCAAATTAGCATTCATGAAGTTTGGTGGCTGAGTCTTAGCAAAACATATTGAAAATGTGGCTCTAATTATTTACAACCCTTTCTATTTCCATGTTTTTTAATATCAGCATTTAGAAAGTCCTCAATGATGCATTTTTCTGAATTAATACCTACAATCATACAGTTAGGTGACTGTCTTTTCTTGATTCCAAAGATTTATTATCACAAAAACAAGTTTTCATTTTATTCCTGATTTAATAGATAAAAATTAATGCACACTCAATTCTCAAAGGTTGAAAACACTGAAAGATTTAAAGACAAAAATTCACACATTGTCCCACTCAATCCAAATAAAATCACAAATAATATTTTGATGAATTTTAGATTCACTTGCATTTAAATGATTGAAATTAAAATTTACATAAACTTTGCATACTGACTTTCTAAACTTAATATTGTGCCATAATCCTTTTTAAGCACTGCCATATAATATATGCAAACATCATTGTAGCTGTCAGGGCTTAATTAGAGAAATACACATATATTTAGTATCCTTCAACCATGAAGTATGTTTGTGTGTGTGTGTGTCTGACATGAGAATAAGAAGGAATTTGCTATATGGATTTCATATAATGCAGGTAAAATTTCTGTAGGAAATTCTTGCCTTGTGGTGCAAAAGCCTGAACTCAGCTAGGCAGGCAGTTGAGAAGGAGGGACATCTGGGAAGTAGAGGCAGAACAAGGATAAGCTGAAGCCACTGAAAATGAGTGGGATCCAGGACACTGCAGTGAACCCCCACTGGTCTTTCATCACCTCCAAGCCTCCAACCTTGATGATGTGGATGACCTACAGGGAGAAGCTGCCATCCACCCTGACAAATATTTATTCAGCCCGGGAGCTGAAGAAACTGATGGAGAAATACTGAGCAGCGGGAGACGTAGCCTGGCTGCTGACCCGGTCAACAAAGGAAACAGGCAGCTGACCACCGTGAGAAAGTGCTTGCTCTTCCCTTTGAAAAAAGAAAATGCCGGCACAGTTTTGCTTTGCCTTCCAACTTGCATACAAAGTGTACTTTTCTGGCCCTCCCAACTTACCACTGTGCAGAGCAGGAAATCCTTGGAAATCCAGATCCTGCTTAAGTAAGCACAATCCACAATCATTTTCATTTCCATACCTATAAAATATTACATGAAATGCACATATCACACTCTGCACAAACATGCCCAATTATTGAATATGTGGAAACACTGAAATTTCTAATAGCATTTATGTATATTCCCTATTATTTTGTACATTGCCTCTAAGGGTCCTGGTGTTTGGCATTTGTTAATTAACAAAATGCTTGTTCTTCTGCATTGTTACCTATACCCTTACTTTTTCTTAGATCTCACCTTAAGCATGAAGCTTAAGCAGAAGTCTTCCCTGATTTTTTAAGACTGGCTTGTGGTTCTCCACTGTCCTCCCAAACAGCTTTGCTGTGGCACATTTCCTGCCAGTATACTGTCTATGCCCACGTCACTCTTTCACTCCTCTCTCCGCTTGAGGGCAGACAAAATATTTTGCTTACTTTGGATCTCTAGTTTTTAGGAGAGTTTTTGGCACATAGTAAGCAAGCACTCAAGCTTTTTTATTTAATCAGTTTACATCAGTACCTAAACCCTGAAAATGTACTATTTTTCTTTTTGTTAATTTCTCTATTTGCAAAATACACTCTGAGCTGAGTTATTGGAATTTTCCTCAGGAAAAAAAAAATGGAATGGAAACTGCTTTATCCTGGCCTCGTTGGGTGTTTTGATGGTATCGGTAGAGGAAAATCAACTGAGACCCTTGCCATTAGTTACACGATTGGCTAATATCTGTTGAGAAAAAAGCCATTTAACCATGACATAACCACATTTTAAGAAAATTTCTATGTATCATGTTTCTCCTAAGACGTTGAAAAAACTCTAGACAATTAATTGTTATTCTTTTGGCAAATATTTTTGTGAGAATAAATATTAACATTGATATTTGTGCTCTTCTAAACATATCAACTATAGAAGTCCTAGGTATATAAGATAATTGCTTCTGATGGGAAGCTAGCAAATTCTTCTCCAAAATTCACAAGATAGTATATGTACTATATTACCTCCTGGTGATAGTTTCTTTCTGCTTATTTTTAGTTTTAATGTTTGTAGCCAAACTAGTAAGTTTTAAATAGTTAATTATTCTTTTTTTCTAAGAGAGAGTGACAGTGAGAGAGAGAGAGGAAGAGAGAATCAATTTTATTTAGTTTTTCATGTGGCTTTCATTGCTCCAACACTTCGTTGCATACGTGGTGCTAGGGTTTGAACTCGTGTCCTTGCACATGCCAGGCAAGCACCACAACCACTGAGCCACTGCTCCGGTCACTAAATAGTTAATTATTAAAGTGATGAATATACACTTTTGAGAATTTTTCATCAATAACTCGTTCTTCTCATCATCCCAAATATCAGTTTTATTCTGTTAGTTCTATTACTTTCCTTTCTTTAATAATGCTTTTGGTCTTATGAAGTGAGCTTTATAAAAATTATGATCATAAGGCTTTAATGCTAATTTTTCTTCCTTGCATTTGTGAACATTCAGGGATGAACTGCAAAATACTCAAATATGTAAATATACTCAAACATCACTGAAAGAGTTCTGATGCAAACATTAAAACAAATCCATTTTCAACAGTCTAGTGAATAAGAAGTAAAAGAATAGCTTCCTTTTTTTCATTGGATTGTTCCTCATCTGGCAGGTTCTAAAATTTTGAGATAAACAGCTATGATTCCAAGTAGCTTTATCTTTTGTATTTGTTCCTGCAATTGAACTTCACTGTTCTCCCTGTGTTCTCTATCTCTGACAAGTAGATTACAGTGTAACTTATTTCTGTCAAACCAGCTGCACTGAGGGGTCTTCCCAGAGATGTCTTGCACCCAGGATGGTGAGGTGACCCATAGCAGTAAGTGCGGTTGTACTTGGAGGTATCTATGGCATTGTGGCACTCTCTTTCCCAAATCTGGATTTTTCTTAAGGAACAATTTTCAGTGCATACCTTGGCCATTAACCTTGAACAGCAACATAGCTTTTACCCTATTGTTGAACAGGACACTGAAGTTCCTGATAGTACTAGTTCATACAATATTATTTTGCTAGTTGAAATTAAAAGAAAAGTAATATGTGAAAAACATTATTCCTTGGATTATAGTGCTTCAAAACATTACTTTCTCCCTTGGTGCTCTCTCTACATATGTGTCCTTAAACTTATTTGTTTATTATAATTCAGTGGAGTAAATGTATTCTTTCTACATGGTTTCTAGTTCCTTCCTCTTAGATTTAGAAGAAGCTTCATCATTAGATTCATCTCATTTCATTTGTAGATCTCCTCTTACCTAGCCGGTGCCTCAGAGGAATGATTGTCAGTTCACAAAAGCTAAAAAGTTGATTTGCCAAGGGTGAAAGAACAGAGAACAAGTGGTTATGGCCATCACTGTTGTAGAATCAGGCACTTTCCTCTCCAGACCCGTACTTATTTCATTTTTTATCCCCCACATACAGTGAAGCCAAGAACATAGAAGATAATCAATAACTTGACCCATAAAAGAAAGCGTAATAGTGCCTGAAAGAGAAAATAGGCATTGCATTAGAAACCAGCCAACAGCTGTGATTTCTGGGAATGTGGGCTAGAGGTCTTATTCTTAAATTTTGGTAGCTCTCTAGGCTGGGAGACAGACAGAGGAAGATGTTTACTGAACTCTGCAGTTGGAAATAGCACAGTATGAACGTCCTGTTGCATGCAGATGATACCAGAGCTCATCTTGTTCTTCCTCCTGTGACCAAAAGCATAAGCTATGTTCCCCTGAAGCTTCATCCAGCATCCTTTAACTTCAGTGATTCTGCTTAGAGTTAATAGCAGAATATCAGAGCCACATCTCATTTCTTTTTAAAGTTCTGCTTATCTATACATTGTAAACTGGAGGCATGGAAGGATCATAGCCCAGTTATGGAGACAAGGAGAAAATTCATATTCCTTATGGCAGGGACAATATTATGTGCCTGAAATAAAGTGTGTGGCAAACATTTAGTAGGTCAGATTACTAATAAACTCTCTCTTTCTCTCTCTCTCTCTTTCTCTCTCTCTCTCTCTCTCTCCACACACACACACACACACACACACACAGAGTAAACTGAATTAACATATAACAAGACCTACTAAACCCTTGCCCCACCTCCCAATTGGTTCACAAGACGGCAGGGGAAAAGATAGACAATCCCAGTCAGATATTTGATACATTTAAACAAAAGGTCAGTGCTAATATTCTCAGTAGTAAAATATATATTTCCAAAGACACATTGAATCTAGTGATTTATTTAAATTTTGAGCCATTCCAAATAGGGGTTGATACAATACAAAATAATAGGTTGAGCATAGAAAACCTAAAATCCAAACACTTCAAAAACTGATGCATTTTGCATACCAATGCAATGACTCATATGGACATTCCATACCATGAATCTTTTTGTGCATAAAATTCTGAAAAATGCTGTATAAAGTTACTTCAGGCTCTGTGTATAAGATATATATGAAACTTAAATGAATGTTGCATTTAGAATTGGGTCTTATCTTCAAGATATTTTATTGTATATGTGAAAATATCCCAAAATCTGAAAATACCTAAAGTCTGAGACACTTTAGATCTCAAGCATTTTGGAAAGAGAATATTCTACCTGAAGAGTAAACTAGGGGAAAATTGACAATAAATTTGAAAAACAAAGTATAATCTGGATTAAGGACAGTCTACTAGGATAGGACCATAGATTGAGGCTTTCTATGGACTCTTAGAATTGATTAATAAAATATTCTCTTGTTTTAGTCATGGTTCTCCAGAGAAACAGAATCAATTTTTTATTTACCTCTCTAAGAATTCATTGGTTCATACAGTGATAGAGATTGAGAAATCTCAAAATATTTGGTCTGCAACATTGAGACCCAGGAAAGCCAGGAATATAAGCCATACGTTTAAAAGCCAGAGAGATGGCGGTATATATTCCAGTCTAGTCTGAAGGCCTAACAACCAGAAGGAGAAGGCTAACATCCAGCTCAAGAAGTCAGAGCAGTGAGGTCCTCCCCTTCTCCTTCTCTTTGTTTTCAATAGGTTCCCATAGACTGAATGATGCTTTCTCACACTGGGGAATATGATCAACCTCCCTCAGTTGAGCAAGTCAATGCTAATCTCTTCTGGAAACACCCTCACCAACACATCCAGAAGTTGCAATTAACCAGATTCATGGACACTGAAATCTAGTCAAGTTCACAAAATTTGATTAACTCATTTCTCAGTCTCCTAATGGTCAGGCCCTAGAGCCCTTGAATGCATATGCTTAACTAAGAAGACACTACTCTTCCTGGCTTTGAAGTTTATAAGTTATTTCTCCTGCAGTTCCTTATAAAGGCGAGATCATACAGTGCACTTAACATTTCCATAATATAACAGTGAGTTTCATTTAGCTGTTCCTTAAATGAAAGCTGATGTCATAATGCTAAAACATAGTTCATGAGAGTCCAGAGAAAACTGATTCCCAAATAGAGTTTTCAATATCCAACTGGACCCAAGAATAAATTTAGTCTGTAATGTCAGATTTTCAATATTTGGTATGGTGTTCCATAGGGTAGACAAATGGATCAGTGGAATATTAAAGATTCCAAAAAATACTCCTACACTTAGTAGATTGATTTAAGAGAGTGCTAATGAACAAGGAAACCTTTTCAGCAACTAGATATTCAAATGGAAAAAATGAACCTCAACCACTACCTCCCACGACATACAAAAATTAGTTTGTAATGGGTCATAGATGCAGCTTAAAAGCAAAAGCAATAATGTTTCTACAAGAAAGCATAGTAAAATATCTTCATAATCTGTAAACAGACCTGAATATTTCGTTTTTTCTGTTTAAGCAATGACCAAATACTATAAATTCAACACTTGTTTATTCAAAGACATCATTGTAAAAAGCAGTCAGGTCACAGGCTGGTAAAATACAGTTACAAAAACAGATAGATTTCTAGCTTTTTAGTTGCACAGTGGGAATCTCTTATTCAGGGGAAATCTCATAAATGTGGGTTAACTGGGGCACCTTCCCTCTTTCAGGGGTGAACCCTCTCAAGTTTCCACGTATAATTGGCCCTGCCCTAGTAGATTCAAATAGTTCTTTTGAATTTTGGGAGGATGAGCTTACTCCACAATTTCATCAGGTGAAGCTTAAACATTACTAAACTGTATTATTTTGTGAAGTTAACTATTTAATGAAATGAATATTTCACTTGAAATATTAATTTCAATTATGTAGTATTTCTGTTCAGCCAATATTTCAAAATCTTATTTAGTAAATGAATGTACAAGGTAGCTCAAAAGCAGTATAGAGCAACACACTGTTTTTTTACTCTTCAGAGGATATTAATGATTAAAGATTAAACAACATTCCTTTAAAGTATAATTAATTTGGTGCATGGTCAAAAAAGTAGAGACATTAATAAATGTTCATGACTGTATTTTTTATGCCAGAATCCAGAATTGAACTTCTGTATCATTTTTAAATTCCTAGAGCTGCCTGTGTGGAGAACAGTTATTGAGTTACTGGATTTGGCATAAGAAGAGTAAAATATGAGTCTCACTTCCATTTCTTAATAATTTATTTTGTCTCAGACAAGTTTTGTAGTCTCTGTGATCTAGAGTAAAATGGAGGTAGTAATTTTATTGGCCATAGAAGATATCGTGAGATTTAAATGAAGTAATAGTTATAGAAGCACTTTATAATTAAAGTGATATAAAATTGTTATTATTTTCATGGATACACCTAGAAATTATTAATTTATATCCAAAGTTCTTAAAATGTTATATTCAAAATATTTAAATCATAAATAAATTTACTAATATAACTGAATGAACCCCTGGGTGCTCATCATCCAACTTCCATAGCCATCAGTTTTCTGCCTTTTTACTTTATCTATCACAAAGGAAGTTTTGGGGGCAACATTTTAAAACAAGTCCTGGGCCTTACATCATTCCGCCTGCACTTATTTCAGAATGTTGTTCTATGAGTTAAAAATCACTTAAAATAGCAAATTGCATTATATAAGATGAACAGTTCTCTTTCTCTCTCTCTTTGTCTTTTTCTCTCTTTTCCAGTGCTGGGGATTAAACTCAGAGTTGCTCTATTACTATGCTACTTACCCATACATTTTAATTTTGATGTAGGGTCTCTCAAACTTGCCAAGTCTGTCTTTGAACTTTTAATCCTCCTGCCTAAGCCTCCTAAATAGCTAGGATTACAGGGATATGCCACTGTGCCCAGATAATAATAATCCTTAAATATCACATTGTACTGAATCCTTTCTCTTTTTTTTCCAATTTTCCCAACAAATTATTTTAAAGTTTGTTTGAATTGAGATCCACGCAAATTCCACCCTTTGCATCTAATTGATGAATTTGAGAATATTTTTTAAAGTACAAATTTTATTCCTCCTATTTCATGCAATGCAGTTTTTACAGCAAGTATATCATTTGTCCCATAGCATTTCCTTCATTATGGATTTATCCTCAAATAAATAAGAGAGCTAGGTAAAAGTCACTAGCAGTGCTAAAATAATTGATAGAAAAATATATAGTGAAACAGGTAGAAATCAGTCATCATTGTTGTTTTAATCACCTTTTTCTTCTCTGGGATGGAAATATCTGGAAAAAATTAGAGGAAGGAAAAGTGTATTTGGGGCTCACAGTTTCAGAGGTACCAGTCCATGTACCATTGACTCCACAGCTCTGGGTCCAAGATGAGGCAGAATATCATGGGGAAGAGTCCAAAGGAGGAAAGCAGCTCAGCTCATGGTGGGGTCAAGAAGCAGAGAGATTGTGGCCATCAATGCCTCTGACAGGGGTCTAATATCCAGAATACACAAAGAAAACAAAAAGCTTAATACCAAACACACAAACAATTTAATCAGTAAATGGGCAAAAGAACTGAACAGAAACTTCTTAACAGATTAAAAGGATAATAAATACATGAAAAAATGTCCAACATCTCTAGCAACCAGGGAAATGCAAATCAAAATTTCATTAAGATTTCACTTCATTTTGATCTTTAGACAAAGATAAAAAATACACACAACAACAAACATTGGAGAGGGTATGGGGAGAAAGGGACCCTTATAGTGTTGGTGGGACTGCAAACTAGTGCAATCACTCTGGAAAGTAGTACAGAGGCTCCTCAAAAAGTTAGAGATGGAACTACCATATGACCCAGTTATCCCACTCCTGGGTATTTTCCCAGAAGGTATAAATTTGGCATACCACAGTGATACAGCTATATCAATGTTTATAGCAGCACACTTAACAGTAGCTAAATTATGGAATCAATTAAGATGCCCATCATTGGATAAATGGATCAAGAAACTGTGATACACACACACACACACACACACACACATACATACATACATACATACCATGGAGCTCTTTTCAGCCATTAAAAAAAATTGAAATCATGGCCTTTGCTGGTAAATGGATGGCGATGGAGAAAATCATGTTAGTGTAATTAACCCAGAAACTCAAGGGCCAAATGTTTTTTCTTATATGTGGAAGCTTGAGTATAACAAAGGGAAGACTGAGAGAATAGTAACTTGAGACAATAGACTCATAAAACATGGATTACCAATCAAACTGGGGGCAATCTCACAGTCTAGGAGTTGGAGGGGGATGGAGGATTGTCAAGGGCTAGGGTAAAGGGGAGATATGTGGTGTGTGCATGTGTAGAAGTGTAATAACAAACCCCTTCAATATGTAAAACTAAAATGAAAAATAAAATCTTTAATAAAAGAAGCAGCAGAGAGAGAGGGGGAGATCAGAGGAGGGGGCCATAGGAAAGATACACACTTCCCTTCCAGGGTACACCCTGCAATAATCTACTTCCTCCAGCTACTCCTCACCTGCCAACAGTTATCAGTTGGTCCATTCAAACTAGGATGGACTAATTAAGTTACAGATCTCATAATCTAAGTATGCTTCCTCTGAGTACTCCTGCATTAATAGGAGATTTAGGAAACATCTCATGTACAAACCATAACTCTTGTAAACCTCACTAATAGTGCCTTTAGCAATTGAAAACCTCACTGAAAGCTATTTTCTTTCAAATCAAACAAAAAAGATGAGAAGATGTTTTACATTCGCATCCACTCTATATAAACAACATAAATGATCCTACAAAGAAGAATGTTTTAGTTACTAGATACTCTGCCAAGATATTGGGCTGTGGTTTTTTTCTAGTTGTAAACCTTAGAAAAAAATAAAAGCTAAACCTGTTTCGATGTATAATTTATCTATCATCTATCTATCTGTCTGCCTATCTATATCTATATCTATCTATATCTACTTACCAATCATTTATCTATCTGTCTCTATCTTCTTCCTATGTATCTATCTCTGTCACTATCTATACACATATTTCTTTTTCAGAGTAATTATTGAGTTACAAAACATAATTTGGAGCATAAGACTTCTTATGTATCAAGCACTTCCCTCTTCTCCAACCCTTCATATATATCTTCTTTCTAATCTTTTTTCATTTATATTAATTCAATCTCAATATCTCTTCTCCTTTCACCTCCATTTCCAAATGAAGCCAAAACTTGTATATGTTCTACAATAATCATATATACATTCCACAGTATTTCTGGTCATAATCCTTTCTGTTTCTACCAGTATGGGTTAAATCCTTCAAAATTTACAATTTCTATGAATAGACAAAATGTTTTCATAATGTCTGGCACATAGTAGGTAATTATCAATATATGCTGAATAAATAAATTAAATAATGTATAATTGAATATTATATAATCGAGCCATTTTCAAATATTTGTTTTTTCTCCTTCTAAACTATCATTATATTCTGATTAATTTTCCCTAAAAACAGATCACCTCTTATATTAAATCATAGGAAAACTATTTGGACTGAACTGCATTTCCACAAACATGAGTTTCATCTTCTTCACTCTCCTCCACCCACTTCATTCCTACAATTAAGAACCTCTACCAGTTTCTACACAGTGAAATTTTGCTTGCATTTAGAACTGAATTTATAAATCCTTGCTTCAATTGAATTTTCCAGTTTTGTTACAGATAAGTGATTATTCCCTTATCTCTGAAATTATATTAACTTTTAAGATAAAATTTAAAATGCATGTATTATAGTCTTGCCCCTATGTTTAGCTAACTTCTCCCCCATGGATTGTTATCCAGGTGAGGTTGGAATTTACCTGATTGATTTTAATATATACTAAGAATATATAATTATTGAATAGACAACATTCAATTAATTCAATATTCAATATAATTATTGAATAGAATAATACTTGAATAGACAAATACAAATAACCATGAAAAAAGTTTGTGGATATCATATGAGGTAGTGAAATTTTTTCAACTCTCTTAAAATACACTGTAAGTTATAAACATTCTTGGAAAATCTCAAGTTTCTTTCCTTCCATGTTTTGCCATATCTCTCCCTCTTTTCTCTAGCATTTATTTATTCTCTACAATAAACACTTACCTTGCCTTATATACGCAAGCCTGGGGGATAGGGAGGCTAATGACTCTTATACTGTGCCCGAGTTTTAAAAGTATGAGAACTAGGTAAACCAGGAAACAGCCTTTTCCTTCAAGCTGTAATAGTCTGGGCAGAAGTGTTTTTTGTTGGTTTCTTTTTTTTTTTTTTTGTATTTTAATAAAACACATAACATGAGATAAACTTCTTAATAAAATTTAAGAGCACAGTGGTATGTGGTAATTCAGTGGATCTCGAGAACATTTTCATCTTGCATGACTGAAACGCAATACCTATTGTATGGCAACTCCCCATTCTTTCCTCTCACCATTCCTCTCACCCGTTGTTCTACCTTCTGCTTCTATGATTTGCCCACTGTAGACAGCTCATATGAATTGATTCAGGCAATATTCGTCCTTCTGCGACTGACTTATCTCACTGGCAAAATGTTGTCAAGTTTAATACAGGTTGTGTCATATGGGATAATTTCCTTGTGTTTAAAACTAAATAGGACACCGCTATAGGAATATACCATGTTGTCTTCATTCGTCTGTTGATGAACATACTGGGTATTTTACCTCTTAGCTATTCTAAACAATGAGTATAAGTGTGAAAATCTCTCTCCAAGTACCTGTTTTCAATTGTGTTTTAAACAACCTTACAGGGTCTTTTAAGTGTGTTTCTTATGAAAAAGTAATATTTCTACATGGAAGAATTTATTTTATTTTATTTTTTTAAAGAGAGAGGGACAGTGAGAGAGAGAAAGAGAGAAACAATTTTTATTTAGTTTTTCATGTGGCCTTCGCTGCTCTGTGACCTCGTTTTATATGTGGTGCTGGGTTTTGAACTCGCATTCTCGCGCATGCCAGGCAAGCGCCATAACCACTGAGCAACTGCTCCAGCCCCTACATGGAAGAATGTAAAAAAATACTATGTACTTTTCCCTTTTTAGTGCTTATATTTGCTAATCAGCAAGTAAGTTTTTATCATTGAGAAATCAGGGAAATAATATTTCCTGTGAGACATAAAAGGACATTGAAGATTGGCATGTGAAATATGCAAGCCAGATTAACATTTGCTTATTTTACAGAAAAAATTCATACTAGCACATGCATATTAGTATCATGAAAGTTTTAGCTCGACTTGCACCACATCAGGGAAAATAATTAGGAAGCCATAAATAATTTGAATGCCTTCAGTCATTTATGAAAAAACATCTACGTACTTGACAGATAAACTGAGAAAAATGATTTTGACATATTTCTAAAAAGTAAATGGAGGTTGAGCATGATTTATTTACAATTTATCATTGAGTTAATGGTTTTAAACATTTCTTAAATATCTACGGTTGAAAAGATTCTGTAAGAGCAATAATTTCATGAACAATTCTTTGACCTATATACAAATAACCATGGTGAAATTACTCTTGGAGAGCTATAGTTTGGGCATGAAATGTCCCCCATTTCTTTGAAGTTTTTGTACCCAGCTTGGTGCATTGTGAGGTGATCAAACCTTTAAGACTTGGAGCTTAGTGGGAAGTTTTAGACCACTGGGGGCATGCCCTTGAAGGGGATTACGGGACCATGGTCTCTTTCTTCACGTGTGCACATGTTTTTGCATGTGTGTGCATGCTTTGTGTGTGTGTGTGTGTGTGTGTGTGTGTGTGCATGCTTGCGTGTGTGTGTGTGTGGTTCTGGACATGAAATGAGCACCCATTCCCCTAATATGCTCTCTGCTATGATGATGTGCTATGTTGTCACAGGCCCAAAAGCAGACGACTGATTATAGAATGAAATCTCTAAAACCATGAATATCTCAGGTATTTTGTTACAGTAACAAAACTATCACAGGGAGTAAAGACCTTGGGTAAGGAACCATATGTTACAGAAATTCAGGGAATGGAATGAATTGCAATGGAGTAAAAAGCTTGCAAATGTCTAAAGAGAAGGAATCATGTTCAGGTTACACTGCATTTCTAGAACATTTCAGGAAGTTCAGAACTGGCTGAATGAAAGAATTAGAATGCAATTATTGGTAAAGTAGTTTAATTTAAGCTCTATCATTACTTGCAGAGAAAGGAAAAAGAAGCACTTCATTAGTTCATTCTGAACCACATTAGAGGAAACTATGAAAACATTCTCAATATACTTCCACTTTGGTGCAAATTGTATGTGATCAGACTGGCAAGGTGGGTTGAAGCCTCTTCACAGAGGTTCTTCATCTGTTAGTCATTAGGAAATGGGTGCTAGCTCCTTTTTTGAGCAGAGAGACTAAACATCTTTTGGAAAAATGAATCTGACAGAAATAATATATAATAGCCTGGAGGTAAAATAAATTCATTAGGCACTGCGTTTGGCAAGAAATAATGCAGGCAAAAACTAAAGATGCAACAGTGAAAAATAAGACTATACATGAAAATATTTGATGAAGGTAGAATTATTAAGACACAGCAACCAACAGGGTAGAAATAGGTTAAAGAAGAGGAAGGAAAATGAAGCTAATTTAATTTTTTTGCATCTGATTTAGGCAGAGAATTTTGCCGTGATCAGAAACATTGTAGACAGAAAGCAAAGCTAGATGGAAGAGAGAGGGAAAGATGACAAACTTCCAATGCCTTCAGAATCTCCAAGTGAAGAAGTACACAAAATGAAAAAACAAACACAACAGTAGGAAGGTGTTTGTGATTTTAGTTTGGAAATTATTTGTAAAGATGTAAGAGTTAAATCCTTAGAGGTTCATGCAGCTCTAATGGAAGAGATCTGAAGAAAAGTGATGAAAATAAGTGTTTTTGAGGATTTTTTTTTGTGGGGGGCAGACAGTCAACTTTGTATGGAAGAATTAGTATCAGAGGACACCAAGATTGTCCATGTCACAAAATCCAGTATACAGGTGGTTTTAAGATGTTAATGAACAGAGAAATAAAGGACAGAAATCATGCTTTTAAGAGGCATAAAGTAATTTTTTGGTGAATGGGCAGAATATTAAAATTGTCACTGAATGGAATGAGAACTTTATATGATTAAAGTTTACGAAGCAAAGGTTGTGTTGATAAAGATGAAAAAAATAGAGAAGTGGTGACTGGATATTTTAAAAAACAAAATGACTTCTGATGCAAGAGGAAAGCAGGTTATTGGTGAAGACACAAATAAATCTAATGGAGAGAAGTGAGCAAATTCCTTATGCAGATTCTCAACCTTCACAATAAGGAGAAAGTTACATGGTGTACAGTTGCTATAGATTGGATCCTAAATTTCTCTGATAGGACCATGTGCTGGAGGCTTGGTTTCCTGCTCATAGCATTAATTGGAGGTGTAGAACATTAAGAAGGGGAGCCTGGTGGGAAGTCTTCAGGTCACTGGGGGTGCACTCTTGAAATAGGTCATGGAACCCTGGTTCCATCTTCTCCTCCAGCCTTGTGTACTCTAATGAGGTGAGCAGCTTTTTATTCTGCCATGCATGGTGGCTGTAATGTGCTGTCACACACCCAAGGCATCAGGTCATTGACTAAATCCTTTTACAAATCGGTTATTTGCTATAGTGATGGAAAGACAACTAGCCCAACAGTGATGTTGAGAGGCTGAGTCAACAGAGAGCATTCCTGGAGACAATCTGAAGACTGCCATGGATCTTGAGGATTTGAGAGAAAGGACATCTGGGCAGTGAGAAGTTACAGGGCAAGGATGGTGGACCCAGATGTAACGTCCCAGTGCTGTCTGATGCACTTTCTTTTGTTCTTTGCTGTATAGATTTCATTTGGAAAGCTTGTTAGAAACTATTACCTTGCTTAAGAATGAGGAAAAATCAAGATTAATTCTAAGATTTTACTATAAAAATCTGTATAATTTTGCTCGAACCAATGCTGTTCATATTTTATTTTTTGAATGGGAAAGATAGAAATATGTCAATTTGCATTCTGGCACCTGAGTGCTTACAAATATTGAAAAAAAATCTAACAGAATTTTTTCCTGTAAGTGTATTTATTTTGTGGATCATAAAGATAATGCATTTTAATATAATTTTATGTAGATTCATTTAGCTCACATTTTAAAAAGAGGCTTCTATTCTTCATATTGACCTATCTCAGAATCCTTGTTCATTGTTGTGGAACTGATTTTTTTTTCTTTCATTTGATGTCTCCTCAATTTATCACTGAACAGTAGCAAAACTTTTCTTTCATCTGATACTTCAGTCCTTAATGGAATCTAAGACAGATATTGAAGTTAGGCAAAGGAAACATTGAGATAGAAAAAGTTAGGCAGTCAGAGTAGATAGAATGTTTGAGTCAGTCGGGAGGAGACTGGTTTCTCTTCTGACATTCCCTTTGATATGTCAATGAGGCCAAAAGGCAAACACTCCCTGCTGCTAGAGGAGGAACCACTTCCTTCCCTGGCCCCTAAGTGCAAAAGCAAAGACATAACCCCTAAGTGCAAAGGCAGGGAGATAAGGACCAAATGAAGAAAGATAGCATATATAAGAGACAAACTCAACCCCAGGATGAGCCCTTTGCTCCCTTCCCCACCTGAGGGAAGTCTGCCCTGTTCTCTCTCTTCTTAAATAAAC
>PVKS010019502.1:0-38287 GCA_004027875.1 Aplodontia rufa | reverse complement strand
TACTCATCATGATCTCTTCCATAACCATCCATTTACCCTCAAAGGCTGCAAGGTCATTGTTTCTAATTGCTGTGTAATATTCCATGGTATAAATGTACCACAGTTTTTGGATCCATTCTTCCTGTGAGGGACACCGGGGTTGTTTCCATAGCCTAGCAATGGTAAATTGTGCTGCCATGAACATCGATATTGCTGTGTCTGTAATGTGCTGATTCTAAGTCCCCTGGAAAGATTCCCAGGATCTTTTGAGGTGATTGTATGGTTTTTATCTGACCTTCTGCAGATGTGGTGCTTTGTTTATATTTGATGTGTATATTTTGAAGTATTCTTGCATTTTGGGATAAATACCACTTAATCATAGTGTATGGTCCTTTTCATATTCTATTGTATTGGACTAGTTAGTATTTTGTTGAGAATTTTTATATCAGTGTTTATTAGGGCCATTACTCTGTTGTA
Source organism: Aplodontia rufa (assembly GCA_004027875.1). Lineage (NCBI taxonomy): Eukaryota > Metazoa > Chordata > Mammalia > Rodentia > Aplodontiidae > Aplodontia > Aplodontia rufa. Next base: position 37,831 of record PVKS010019502.1, on the reverse strand, counting down.
GCTCTCCTTCTCCTCCTACTTCTCCTCCTTTTCCTCCTTCTCTCTTCTCTCTTCTTCAATTCTCTTTGTGTTATTTTGCTATCAGCGCAGTGGTGGATTCAAAATAAATTTGGAAGAGTTCTCTCCCTTTTTATTCTTTGGAATTGTTTGAATAGAATTTTTATTGCTTCTTTAAAGATTTAGTAAAACTCAGAAATAAAATTATCCAGTCATGGACTTTTGGTTGTTTATGGTGGTATTTGGGGGAGACTTTATTTTATCACTAATTTAGTCTTATTGTTTGTTATTGGTCTATTCAGGTTTTCTGTGTTCTTTTGTTTCCATTTTTGTAGGTTGTATGTGTTCAAAAATAAATACATTTCTCCTAGATTTTCTAATTTGTTGGCATATAGTTATTAATAATAGTTCTGAATAATCTTCTGTATCTCTAGTATTAATTGTCATGTCCCCATTTTATGTCTGATTATATTTATTTGTGTCTTTTATTTTTCTTGGTTATCTAGCTGAAGATTTGCCAATTTTATTCATCTTTTGAAAAACGAAAAGCTTAATTTCATTGATTTTTTAATAATATTTTAGTTGCCATTGCTTTGTTTCTGCTCTGATATTTACTCCTTTCTTTCCAATTTTGAGTTTAGTTTGTTTTTGCTTTACTAGTTTCTTAAACTGTATCATTAAATGTTGATTTGAAATCTTTCTGCAGTTTTGATGTAGGTACTTATTGCTATAAACTTCCTTCTTAGTACTACTTTTGGTTTGGTCCATAAATTTTGTTATGTTATGCATTCATTTTAATTTGTTTCAAGGAATTTGTACAGTTTCCTTTTGATTTCTTCATGAACCCATTGGTTTTTCAAGAGAATGTTGTTTAATTTAGAAATTTGTACACTTTCTAAAGCTCCTGTCATTGTAGATTTCTAGTCTTGTTTCATCATGGTCAGAGGAGATATATGCTAAGATTTTGTTATTTTGGAATCAGTTAAGATTTGCTTCCTAGCCTAAGATATGGTGTATCCTGGATTTTGCTCCATGTTCCAATGAGAAGAATGTATATTCTGCAGTTGTTGGATGAAGTATTCTGTCAATGTCTGTTAGTTCCATTTGGTTTAAAATATAACTTAATTTCAATGTTTCTTTCTTTTTTTTGGTCTGGTTGATCTGTCCATCGATAAAAGCAGTGTGTTGAAATTCCCTGTCCACTATTGTACTGGATATTTTCTTTATGTAGTTGGGTACTATAGGATTGGGCACATATTTTTACCATTTTTATGCCCTTTTGTTAAATTGACCTCTTTAGCATTATGTAGAAACTTCTTCGTCTTTTTTATTTTTATTTTTTAACCTAAAGTCTATTTTATCTCAGTATAGCTACTGCACTTTTGGTTTATATTTGCATGATGTCTATTCCATTCCCTGAATTTCAATCAATGTGTATCTTCTTTAGTGAAGTGAGTTTCTTGTCAGTAGCACTTCATTAGTTCTTTTAAAAAAATCCATTCAGTCTATAGATTTTAATTGGGGAATTAAGTTCATTTAAATTCAAGGTTATTGATAAGTAAGATCATGTCATTTTGATATTTTTCTTATTTTTTTTCCTTTCTTTCTTGTCCATCTTTGTGGTTCAAAGGTTTTCTATTTTGTTAAGGACTTACTGTTCTCTTATTTATTTATCTGCTCTATGAGAGAGTTTTGTATTTTTGAATGTTTTTCTGATGAAATTTGTCATCCTTTTACATCTAATTTAGTGGGACCTTGGATATGGAACTTTACCTGTCTTAAATTTCAACTCTCTTATTGGGGTAATATCTCTCTCAGGATTAATATGAAAATGAAATGAGGTTGTACATATATGTATAAGCACTCAGCAAAGTGCCTGACACACATATTTAAATGTTGGGCATATGGTAACTGTAATTGTAATAATGATATCTGGTGATGTTCGCAAAGACAAATAATATTTGAACATGTGCATTGATTACCACAAATCTGGAAATTCTACTAGAAACATAAAATGCATACCCTTTAGACAAAAAAAGTGCCATGGATTATTACAAAAGGCAGCATATTAAAGATGCCTTAAGGGGAAAAAAAGAATTTTCTTAAGCATTTCTTCGTTAAAATTAATAGTAACTAATTCTCTAGATTTTCCCCCCATCTTGGAAAGACTTTATTTTCTATTCAGTTCTGAATGAAAGCTTTGCTAAGTAAAGTATTCTTGGTTGGCAATTTTTTCTGTGTCTTTCAGGGCTTTGAATATATTATCCCATTCTCTCCTACCAGTGAAATTTGTGCTAAGTTCACCCCACTTTTCTTTCCTAGGTGGGTGGAGATGGGGAGAGGGAAACAATTAGTTGTATATGTGGTGATGGAATTTGAACTTGGGTGGGTCCTCCAGCATGCCAAGCAAGTGCCCCAACTGCATGCCAGGCAAGAGCCACAACTCTAGCCCAAGAAGTTCATTCTTAATCTAATGGAAATTCCCTTACAAGCAACTTGGAAGATTTTTGTCTTGATGTTTTTGGAATTCTTTTGTTATCTCGTCTTTTGAAGGTTTGATAATGTTTTGGAGTGGATATATTTTGGTCAAATGTAATACGAGTTCTTTGATCTTCCTGGACCTGGATATCCTTAGCTTTTTCAAGATTTGGAAAATTTTCAGGAATTATTTTATTTAATGTTTTTTTCTACACTTTCTCCCTTCATTTCTCCTTCTGGAACCTCCATAATGTTTGCTCATTTAATGGTGTCCCATAAGGTTTCTTATTTTCTTTTCTTTCTTTCCTTCCTTCCTTCCTTCCTTCCTTTCTCTCTCTCTCTTTCTTCTTTGTCTCATTGGTTTATTTCAAAACCTCAGAAATTCTTTTTTTGTGCCTAATCTAGTCTCCTGTTGTAGCTCTCAAATATACCTTTTTTTTTATTTATTGAATTTCCTGAGCACCATCAAGATTTCTGCTTCCTTTTTTATAATCTCTATTGCCTTGCTAAATACCTCATTAGATCATAAGTGTCTTTTAATTTTATAGAGCTATCTGTCCATATTTTCTTGTATCTCATTGCATTTCTTTAAGAATCTTGATTTTAAATTCTTTTTCAGGCTCTGATTTCACTTTTTTGGGAGTCTGCTGCTGGAGCATTATGTTCTTTTGAAGGCATAATGTTACCTTGTTTCATGTATCTTGGTTGTACACATTGATACTTGTGGATCACTTGTCTTTACTAATTTTATATGGAAATAGTGAGAGACTTTCTTTAAGCAATGTGTCCTAAGTTGTCAGTTGGATATGCATCATTGACTTGGTTCTAGTTATGTACTTCAGAGTAGTTAGTGTCTGTGTAGCTTTTTCAGCTGTAATGTCAGCAATATCTGAGATGTTTCAGGGACGTAGACTGTGGGGGCTTGGGGATTGTACCATCAGCTGGGAGGTAGCTTTCTTAGGAGAGGTTAGCTTGCTGGTGGCTTTGGATGCTGTGCCGTTGGTGACAGGTGTGTATGCTCACCGTTTTCTGTGGTCACATGGTGGTGGGTTGTATTTCTAAGAGCTATTTGATAGTGAGACTGATTTGGTAGAACCAGGACTATGCAGGGTCAGTAGCACAGAAAGGATCCTATTGGTGTGCGACATCTGAACAGAGGTCAGACTCTACCAGTGTTCCACATGTAGTACTTAGCATCATCTGAGGAATGTGTGGATGACTTCATGGGGCTTTTGTAGACTGATCTATTGAGGGTGTGTGGCTACCTAGTTGTTTTCCAAGACTAGGAGTGGCTCAATGGAGCTGCCTGTTCCTCATGTCCCCAGGCAGCCAGGTTTCTAAGGACAAATTATCTTGCTGATTCATATGGACCCGGAAGGATGCGTAGGGCAACCCAGCTATTTTCCTGGGGCAAATCACTCTGGACAGGGAGACTGGCTACTCTCCTACTTTCCATGGCCAAGGGTGGGTAGGTGGGCTGGGCACCAGATTCGCAAGGCCTTGTGGACTAAGCATTCAAGGTGGACTGTAGGAACACATATAACTTAAGAAAATTAGATCTGAATTAAAATATGAAGATAATGGGTAACTACACTAAACCCTTAGATTCTATTTTGGTAACGAATATTAACACATTAATTATTAATGCAAATCAAACTTAAAGGTTAGTTTTAAGTTTAGCTTTCAAATGGAGAAAGATGTAAAAACAATAACCTGAGAACTTCTTATCTGACTCAGTGCTCAGTTTGTAATGATGATTCAGTTACATTAATATATTTAAATGTATAGGTAACATACACTTACCATTATGTTCACTTAGAATTACTTTAATGAAAAATTTAGAGAAATCAGAACTGAAGATAAAATCAGTATAAATCTTTATAAAAATATTATAAATAGATGAATGAAGGCAAATGGATTGCTTTAAAATTGTATTTAAAATGAGCTAAAGGCAGAATCTAAATATGTAAATAGTTCTAAAATTAAGTCAAGATAGAGTATAGCAAATTAACGTAATTCAACACATTCAGCATAAAATGTGTTTATAAGCTGTTTTCATGAAAAATGAATGGAACATTGTTATTTTAAAAGTGTTTTCTTAGAAAATTCTAAACAGTTTCTAAGGATAATCATTTAATGTAAATTCTTTTCTCAATTCTTATGGACCTTTAACTCCTGTAAATAACGTTATGACAATGAAAATAGGAACCGTGTTACAACTGAAATAGGGAAAGTTAAATAAGGTCAGTATTTGGTTTGTTAAAAAATAGTTCCAACTTCCAATCTTTTCAAGTAGTGTTATCTTGAGACATAAAGAGGAATCTATTTGATTCTTTAACACAGGTACAATGGGATATTTAGTTTATTTAGTTTCTAACTTTTGAAAATTAAACTCCCCGTGTGTGTGAATGGAATGAAGTGCAATTTTTTCAAGAAAGGTGTTATGCTAAGATTAGGTTACAGCACAGGCATCATCAGGAGTATAGATAAAAACATGTATTTGAACACATTGCCTTTAATATTTCTGAGCTAATTGAAATGGCATTTCTCACTGAATTTGTTTTATAAAAGTAACACATTTGTATCCACTTAGGGAAAGCAAGCCTCTTGTAGAATCACTAAAAGACACTTTGAATAATAAAATGAATGTGGTCTAATTTTACTGATAGTTCTTTAGGACTATCCATTAGAGGTCCTTACTTTACTGCACATTTCAAATCTCAACACTCCTGCTTTCTTACTGCTGGAGCTATCCGATCTCACAGAAAACACTTTGTTGTATTCTAATCAAAGACCTAGAACAAAGATTACAGGCCTAAGCTAAAAAGGAAATTGGAAGGCATCTGTTTTAATTCTTCCAAACTGTGAACAATTAATGCAAATTATTTTCAGGAATGATAGAACATGCAAGTCTATAAAAATATTTAAGTATATGTTATTTTTTTTGAAATGTTAGCATTCCTGGTTGTCAAAGCTGATCTGTGTTTCTGTGAACTTTGCTAGTTTCACATGAAGTAAGGAATATGTCAATATAAATAGTATTACATTTGGTGTATATTAGCTGAATACATGAAACCAATCCTGAAGCATGAATACAATAGATCCAGTTGTAAGCACTTTTCATTGCTTCAGTACATGGAACAGCAGGATATAAGATTTAAAAACAAATTCCTACATATAATCAACATATAAAAAGGTATCCAGTAACTTAAAATGATAACATAATGTCCATATGGACAAAAATACCTAAATAAATTGTGTCAAACCTATACAAAGTAAGGAAATGCAATAGTGAAAGTGATTGAACTGGAGCAATGTATTTTATAATGGTCCAAATTAAAAATATGTGATGTTGTACATAAAAAGTCATTACATGTTAAAAGTAATGTCACTGTCCCATAAAATACTTGAAAGTAAAAAGTAATGCTATAGCACTGTATTTTGTTTATAGAAAAACGCCTATGTTGTAGAATATGAAAATGCTCGAAGATAATAAAAAGGCAGCATTGTGCTTATCTCTGGAGAGCAGAAGAACTGGAAGTTAAGTTATACAATGAAGGCTGCACTTGTGTTTGGAATATTTATTTCTTGATTGGATATAAAGTTCTTTGTTTTATGATTACTAATATTTTTATGTTTACCTGAAATATTTTGAACAAAAATTTAAAGGTAGTATATCAGATGTATAGACATAAAAGTGCTGGTAATAAATGACTCTATATATTATTGTTCTAAAACATAACTCTCTCCACAAGTGGCCTGTGCAGAGGATTATTTTCACTGGGCTCACGTGGTGTAGGCTGGATTCTTTTAGATGTCTGGGAATGAGCTCGGCTGCAGTTCATGCTGCAGTACTCAGCTGGGAAGACTAAAGTGACTTCTACCCTTCATGTATCTATCATCTTACTGGATAAGTTAACAGAGTGGCGGCAGAAAGATAAGAAAGAAGAGAAATCTGGAAGGCCTCTTGAGTTCGGGGTTGACAATTGTATTGGTCAAAACAGATGGCGTGGAGAAGCCTAGAGTTGAAGGGAGAAAAAGTCACTGCAAATTTACATGTCAGAGTGTGAATCTACAGAGGTACAGAACTTGAGTCATTTTGTAAGACCCTTGTCTCTGCAGACCTTTGTCCATTCTTGACAGTTATTCCTATTTCTCTCTTATACAGAACATGTCCATATCCTCATCTAATAACACAATAAATTCTAACTTCAGGATCTTTTAATGTGCATCAATTTGAAGCTACTCTTGATCTGGAGAATTTTGAAATAGAAAAAAATAAAAAGGAAGACATTCTCTGTCTCACTGTCTCCTTGCTGATGCCCAACAAGCAGAAATGGATCAGTGGCAGGATGATAATAAACACTACTTGAAAAGGCAAAGAACAGAAAGCTCCTTAGTAGTCACTCTTCTAGAAATTCTGAAATTACAGCAGGATTACAGCCAGGTTTTCTATTCCGGAGTTGAAAAATGTTCTTAGATACATTATGATATATAGGAAAGAATTCTCATTCTATTATTCACTACAGCTCTCATTCTTCCCTCTAAAACATCTTTCCTTTTATGTGAACTGCTTTCCTACTTCTTAAGATGGCACATAAGGGTATATCCTGTGCAGGTCATTCAGTTTGCTTCTGACCGTGTCTGTTGGGGTCCTAGAAACCTATCTACATTTTGCAAACTCTCAGTCCATTTTAGATCATCTCGTTGGTTCTTTTGCCAGTGCACTCTAAAAAGTGCTGAGTGTGTTTCAGCCTTCATTTCAGTGTATTTCAAGCTGCAAAGCTGCACACATTACTGTTTTTTTCTTTTTGAGATATGCATCACTCCTTAGCATGATTCTGGCACTTGGGATATGAAGGCTGCTATGGAGCCTTGCCATTCAGTTAATAGAGGTCTTTTGGTTCAGATGAGGAAATCTACTATGAACTACTTAATCCTTTAAAAGGTCACAATAAATTGACCCTTTGCCACACCCTTGGTTTGACCCCATCCCAAGGCCAAGGCTAACATGAAAAGCTAGAAATGAGAAACAGTTCATATTCCTACTTAGGAGCTCTAGTCCCCTCATCTTCTTTTTAAATTCAATTTTCACATTGCCAACATGATTCTGATATTATCTCTTTATTGTAGCTTATTGTCAACGCTTTTGTAGCTTTTGTATCCATGAGTTCTGTATCTGTGGATACAACCAACTGTGGATTGAAAATATTCAGGGAAAAATGTTTATTAAACATATATAGACTATTTTTTCTTGTCACTATTTCCTCAACAATACATCTTAGCAACAAATTATATGGAATTTACATTGTATTAAGTATTAAAAATAATCTAGAGATGATTACAGTTTTCAGGGGAATTCACACAGGTTATATGCATATACTATACCATTTTATATAAGGGCTTTGGTGTGGTACCTGTGAGCATCCTGGAACCAATTCCCCATGGACACCTAGAGATGATGGATAAAATGTTTATTAGTTCCAATTTTATAATTCTTTAAGATAAAGGATAAGAGATTTACTACATCTTTTGCAAGTACACAGCACAGTCACCATAATTTAGCTATCATTAACTACAATAATGTTCAAAGAGTAATGATGCTATGCCCTAGTGATTTTGGGTTCAAACTCCTGTGTCTGATTGTGCTCTGACTGTTGGCTGACCCAGATTGACTCGAGCTGGAGTACCTGGGCAATTCAGCTATGCCCTTCATTTCACTTAGTCTTCAGTAAGCTAATATGGGCATGTGCTTAGACAATGACACAACTCACAATCTGAACACATTGTAACATACACACAGTTGCTTCTGACTCTATTGGCCAAGGCCAAAGCCAATATAGAGGAATTATAAAGTAATTGTAAATTCGCCAAGAATTACTTAGCAAGGAATGGATTTGTAAAGGGTAAATATTTGGGCCACAGGTGACAAAGTCTTATCACCAAAAATAATTTACAGTTTTCCCTAGCAGGACCTAATATAGTACTAATATGAAATGCTTCAATAGCATGGAAAACTTTCCCCAGATTAACTGTGAGCAAAAGCATTTTACTGTTTCCTATATAACATTTTATCTTTCCAGACTTAACTGCTCTTCAGAACAGAATCATCACTGTGCACACATGAAATATTTAGAAAGCTATGATTTTAAGCATGCATTTTTCAGGCTAATTATTTTATGGTTCAAAGAATTTACTCATGAAAGCCAACAATATGAACCTTAAATACAGAAAAATTAATTGAAGACTTAACTTCTAGTTTCAAAACAATATTCATTTAAAAGATACTGAAAAGCCCATTTTAGACTGTATTTTTTATGAAAATGATTCTGTGCAGTATATATGTGTTGCATATTAATAATGGCTGCAAATTATTTGTTGCTCTTCTCATTGAGAAGTAGAATATGATTTTCCTCACCTTGAATCTAGGTAGAAGTGACTAGCTAGACAAATGGATTGCATACCAAGTGGTATTCTTGAACTTCCAAGGACAGATTATTAGAAGCCTTCAGTTTTTATCCAGACCTTATATAACACTTTCTTTTCAGCCCTAAGGAACTATCTAAGAAGTCCTTTATCCTAAGGCAAACAATCAAGACAAGGTACATGCAGGCTAGATAGCAGATTGTCCCAGTAAAGTTTAGGCTTTCACACATCCCTGTAAAGTTTTTGGACATAGTAGGAGTCATATTTGACCATCTATATCAACCTCTTTGATGGATACCACCAAACAACCTCAGAAATATAATCAATGAATTGCCATACTCCTGATCAAATTCCAGAGTCACAAAATCATGAGATATTGTTGCTTTTAAACTGTTAATATTGAGATCATACATTTTTCAGTAAAAGATAATCAGAACGGAACTTAGCAGTAGGAAGAGGGATTTGTTTTTACCGAAATCTAAAATACGTGTCACTGGGTTTGAACATTGGTGGCAGATAGAAGTTGGAAAGTAATTGAGAATATTATTTGAATTCTTGAAGAGTCTTCAATATTCTATCAGTAAAGCATTGAAGGACCATAATAAAGTAGAGTTTAGAGCAAAAACTTACTTTATGACGAAAAGTTTGGTAGCTCTGTTATTGGCAAAAATAATGGAGAACATATAGGATTCTTAATGAACTCATCTATCTCAACAGGGAGATTTCCAGACAATACAGGCATGTCAGCTGAGTTTTCTTTTTAAAATAAAGAAAGAAAGAAGGGACAGTGAAAGAAAGATAGAAAGAGAGAAGCAATTTTTGATTTAGTTTTTCATGTGACTTTTATTCCTCGGAAACTTAGCTGTGTACGTGGTGCTGGGGTTTGAACTCTCAGGCTCGCGCATGCCAGGCAAGCGCTGTAATCACTGAGCCACTGCTCCAGCCCCTCAGCTGAGTTTTTGGAAGTATTAAGATAGAGTATGGAAAGATAATCTAAACATAAAACATTCTAGCCCTCAAGCAGAATCTAGAGAAAACAGAAAGTAAGGAATGCTAGAATTGAAATTAAAACTCTGTCTGATTCCCTACCTCTCTTAATAAAATATTCTCAAAGTAAGCCATAGCCTCAAGGAAGACATCAATTCCAAGGCAATAAAATGTGGTCATTAGATAAAGAAGAAACCAAGAGTATACTTTGAAAGGCCTCTTTATGAGTTCTCAAAAAGTTTAAGGTCAAGACTTCAATTCCTTTCTGGACAATGGTATTCCTAATGATGATTTTCTAATGATGTTGCTTCACTGTAGTCCTCAGGTTGCCAATGAAGAAGATGGCTTGTATCAACACAATTTATGGGTGAATTTTTAAAAATTTTTAAGAGAGAAGGACACACAGAGAGAAAGAAATATATGTGTGTATATATATATATATATATATATATATAGAGAGAGAGAGAGAGAGAGAGACAGAGACAGAGAGAATCACTTTTTATTGAGTTTTTTCACATGGCTTTCGATGTTCTGACACTTAGTTTTGTACGTGGGTGCTGGGTTTGAACCTGTGCACTTGCATATGCCAGGCAAGTGCTGCAACCGCTGAGCCACCGCTCCAGCCCAATGGGTGAATTTTTGATTGAGTGAATTATGATATGACTTTTAGGAAACCTACACATTTTTACAGAGAATTGTACCATCAGCTTAAACTAAATGGGATAGGAGCAGCACAATGGAAAAGGAACTTTTAGGATCCCAAATGTGTGTATATATTTTTTTTTCTTTTTTTGTGGTGCCAAAGCCTCATATATGCTAGGCAAGCATTCTACCACTGAACTATATCCCCACCCCAAGTATTTATGAACAGTAAACAGAAAAACAAGAATATATCGCTTCAAATACTGGAGTGTGTGTGTGTGTGTGTGTGTGTGTGTGTGTGTGTGTAAAGGAAGAAGTGAATCCAAGGGCATAACAAAGAACCCAGAGAGCAGAGCCAAGGAATCACACAAGTAGATGGGAGTTCTCTGTTCAATGATGCATTGAATCATTGGGCCTAGATGCATTTCAGAATTTCCATGGATCGTAGTGACTGCTATGTATACACACACCATGAAAAACAGTATCTATTGTTATCCTATGCTTCTGCCATCGATGTTTGTTGGATGAGTATACATAGGAGATTCAGATAACTTCCCTGATTAGTTCCCAATGCTTCAGAGTAAGTGGATCTTCACTTGAAGAAATATATTGGAGGAACCATACCTAGGAATTCTATTTAGATATGAAGCTAATTTAGTTTATAAGATTCTACTACTTGAGCCTGAGTGATAAGGTAATTAGATAAGACTTAGGGATGACTTTAGAGGTGTCAATGTAGTATGGCTTCTGGAGGAGTTTTTAGTTACTTGTTGCTAGAGGTAAAACTATGGCAGATTAGAGATGACCAATAGTCACTTGACATTTATTTCATGAATACATAATGCATGTCTTTTCCCATTGTATATGGGTAGTTTCTGACCAATAAGATATAGTGGAAATGACACTGATCCAATTTTCTGTTCTGAGTCTTAAAAAAAAATGGATATTTTTGGCTTCTCTCTCTCTCAGGAACACTCACTGTGGAGATATTGGCTGTTACGTGAGAAGTCAAACTCTTCTGATTTGAGGAATCCCAGGTTAGTCATTTGGAGAGGCTGCATGGAGAGATATAAGTGACCATATATCAGATCTTTAGTCTTCCATCCTATATGAGATAATAAATAAAGAAGCCTTTAGATGACTTCAGTTCCAGGTCCTGCCTGAATGTGACAACATGAGAGAGAATGAATGATAACACACACCCAAGTCCAGTATATCCGGAGAATTTTGAGAAATGATAATGAACATGTTTTAAGCCTTTATGGTTCTGGATAAATGTTATACAGAAATATGTAGCTGGAGCAGAACTGAGGTTTATTTTCTAATATTGGCTCAATTTACATGCCAAAATCCTAGTGTTTGAACTTGAGCCCAGTGTTGTAATGGAATGACATTTTTGAGGGCTTTATGAAGGCACTGAGTGCCTTTCACATCAAATTTCCTTTGCCAATGGGAGAAACACAAATAATTGATGATTAAAGGTCAGACTGTGGTAGACTAACGATGGCTGTGAAGTCCATTTGAGAGGTGGAATTTAATTCTACCCAAAATATGGTGGAAGTAACAATCTGGAATTTCTAAGACTGGGTTATAACCAGACCGTCTTCCACTCATCTCACATTAGTGGGAAACTGTTTATTTTTTCTTTGTGCAGAGTCATATAGGAAGTTGAATTACGATTATGGTTTGGATTGGGAGTGTCACTCACAGTCTCACATGTTGAAGGCTTGGTCCTCAAAGCAGCAATGTTCAGAGGCAGGTTTTCGAGAGGTTATTGGGTCATGGTGGCTCTTATCTCTTCAGCAGATTAATCCATTGATAACTGAATTGACTGTAGGGAGGAGGCGGAAACTTCAGGTGGTGGGGCAAGTTTGGAGGAAGTAGTCACTGGGGGCATGCCATCTCAGGCATTTCTTATCTCCAGACCCTTGCATGTCTCTCTCTTTCTCTCCCTGTCTCTGTCTCTGTCTCTCTGGTACCTGGCTGCTATGAGCCTAGAAACTTTCCTCTCCCATGCCTTTTTACCATGAGGTTCTTTTTTCCTCATCTCAGACCCACAGCAATGGTACCAACTGCCCATGCAATGACATCTCTATAACCAGGAGCCAAAATGAATCTTTCCTCTTTTAAGTTGTTTTTCTCAAGTGTTTTTCACAGCACGAGTGTGCAAGTGAAGCAATGTGTAGTTGCTCTGGTGGAGGACAGTCCCAGTTAAGAACAACCTTTCAGCCATCTCTGCAAAGGCCCCAAATATGTGAATAAAGCCAACTTGGACTCAAAGGCAAGTTCATATCCTAGCTGAATAATATCAGGTAACCTAATTCAACATTGCGTACGCCAGAAGAATCACCATTAAGCCTTTCTTCAAATTGCTGATCATCTAAAATATAATTAAATTGCTTAGTTACTTGAAGTAAGTCTAATTCACATTCCATTACGTTTAATCTTCATGTCCAGTAAAAGTGAGAGCAAGAATGCTCTTCTCAAAGATATGGGGTAAATAATGGGTTGCTGGTACAAAATAAAAATTGTGGCAGAGTGGATGAATTAAAACTAGACATGGGGTTCTTCTGGGGGAAACAGAATCATGGGGAATCCAAGGGAGCCATCCATGACATGGCATCAGCCTTGGCTAACTATGAAAATATACGGTTGTTCTTGATTGTTTGATAATGATTCTCCCTCAATTTTAACTCCATATTCATCTAATAAAAATTAGAATATATGTTTAAAGATGAAATTTAACAAAGAAATTGAGTCTCATGGAAATTATATATTCATCAACAGATCATTGGGATCATTTTCTGTGTTGCAGAAATAATATAGCCCTATCCAATAGAAATTAGTTTCTTATTTTGGAAGCAACAACAACAGAAACAACAACCACAATGACAGAACTCCACTGCATTACATTTCACAACCATTTAGGCCTGAATCTGTCAACTCTACAAGCTTTTAAGAAACATGATTCAGGTGAATTTAATACCCTAAGAGCACACTCCCTAGAGGCCCTCAGTCATAGAATTAGCACCATCAGAACTCTAATTCATATTCCACTGCATTTAATCTTCATATCCAGTATAACCAAGAGCAAGAACGCTCCTCTCAAAGTCTTCACACTTCCCTAAAATTAAAATTATGCTTCAAATGATTTTTGATTTTTAGGGTGCCTCACTCTCCAACTCCTGTATTTTATAGATTATGAAACCTCACCCAGATAAGGATACAGCTATATTCTCTGCTGTCAGGATGGTATTCTTGTCAATTTCTCCAGGAGGAGTTACTTGCTCCTCCTCTGTGCTCCCCGAGAGATACCAGCATTTCAAATCTCTACCATTAAGGCAACTATCACACAGAATCACAGTTACTGGTCTTTCTGCCTTTCCTAAAATACGTGGTTCAGGAGTACATATGCCAGTGATTGCAGGAAAAGAGGAGATTATTACATAAATTAATCTATTAATATATTTTCTTGTCCCAATATTTTAAAAAAGTCGGAAAGTAAGTTAGTGTCTCATTCATTCTTGCATAGACCTTACAGTGGGACTTCAGTGCAGTGTAAAGCAGGGAAATGAACTGAAAGTGTAAATTACTTAGCAGGTATTAAGAAAAAGCTGGGAAAAATAAGTATTTTGGGATGCCGGAGCTGCCTGAGATGGAGGGAGGGGGTCAGAGGGTGCAGTAGAAGCTACTTCTCATCCCTACGTAGAACTGGCCCTTGGGCGCCTCGGAGAGAACTCCAGTCATTGTGATTTGTGTTTACAAAAAAAGTCTTGTGGACAATCACCTTTTATTTTAAATCATTAAATAAAGAGTAGTTGAATATATCTTTTCTGGTTTATTTTCAGGTTGACTTACCTATTTTATCACTTCATGTTTCTCCCAAAACCTCCCCTGCAAAAAATTCCTTTAAGTGTTAAACTAACAATGAAACCAACCTCTATATTCTAATTAGAAAGAAACAATGAAAGGTTGCATTTTTTCATTCAGATTATAGCTATATAAATTAGGTAACTCTATGATATTATTATTGGAACTTTTAATGATGATTTGGAATAATGTTTTCCTCTAATATTATGTGCAAAAATAAATACAGACCGCCATCTGATTGCTACTATGCAATCTGATTACTGCTGAGTTTAGTTAGTTTGCATTAATTATTATTTATTTTTACTGACTTTCTACTCCAGCTTTAATACCTAGGTAAGAGCAATGTGATATTTTACAATTTTCATTTCATTTTATTTTTTTAGAAAAAGCCATGTGGACTCAGTTTCTATACCTTTAAAGTCCACAGTACATGATATTTAATGCTCAAAAAACTAACAGTGACTGAAAATTCAAAGAGAGTTTCACTTGGATTCTGCATTAACTCTGCCTTTGAATGGAAAGTCAGTATAACCACTTAAAGACAGTGTCCTGTGGAAGCTAACTGAATAATCAGTAGACTTCTAACAAAGAACCCATGAAGATCATTCTTGCAGATACTTAAGCGAACTCCAGAGAAATAGCTGTCCCTTTCAAGAAACCTCCTTGCAAAATCAAGAGGAGCTGTTTGAGAAACTTCATAAAGCTGAAATTTCAAAATTTACTCTCTGGATAATGCTGGTTGCCACTTGATCACCTAAATTCTAAGCAGTGGCAAATTTTTCCTATCTTCATCCAGATGTAAAACTTGCATTTATGAAATTAGTATATAAATGTTTTTATTGGTTAAATACATCTAATTTGATAGCAATATTCAATTTTACTATAAAAATAGTAATAAATTCCCAAACACAGATTATTCAATGGAATTTGATGGAAAATTTAGCCTGATTATGGCAGCATTTGAGATTATTTTAGATAATAACAGATTTTGACATTGGGACATTTTTGTTTTTTATTATGCAATCAAGTTTCTTGTAAAACTAGCTAACTCTATAATCTTCCCTTTACCCTATCTGCTCTTCTAGAGGTCTTTTTTAAATAAGCTCTCATTTAGCATTTTTGCAAGGTAAAACATCATATTAGTAGTACTTAATGTAACAGAATATTTTTATTTTTGTATATATGTCAGTGTATTTGCCATAAAAGTATTTTGGATAAAGAAGGGAATACTATTATAAAAAGCTTAACTTTATTTGGTTTCCTTTGTGATTGAAAGCAAATAATTTTAAAAGGGTTAAGATCTATTAAAAAGTAAAGTATTCATTAATAAATAGATTATTTTACAAATTTATAGAAATTAAGTTGAACTAGAGATATTTCCCCTCCTATTGTAGTAATCCAGATACCAGATTAGCTTTTGAATTTAATTCTTAAGGATTTTTCTCCAATTATTCATCACTGTTAATTTTTGAAATATGTCATTGTGATAATTCACCTTGATTTAAACAAAGCCAGTATAATACTCTGGACAATTTTTTAGTAAGAAAACCATAATTTCCCTTAATAAAAAGCATTGATATGTGAAATGTTTTGACATATTCAATTTGCATGCAACTATCCAGGACATGTCTATTGCATAAAAGAAAGAAAATTTTGTTGTTAATGAATCTACTATACACCTTGAAAAGAGTCTCATATTTTTATTCTTTGTATTTATTCAATATTCAATTATTAGTGGAACTCATACACTCCAGAAATACATTCTTCTATTTTGATTTTGTGACTATTTTGCTCTTTAATTGGGCAGTTAGGTATTTGATTTTCATTATTTTTATGACTTCTTATTATCTGGCAAACCTGATTATTCAATAAAGCAATTTCAAGTGAAAGTTATATTTCATTTCATAAAAGATAAGGAAACATTTTGATAAATTACAATCACAGCCCAGACAATGGAAGAACTGAAGATACTTCCTCTGAAATCCAAGACTACAATATGAACAAGTAAGAGAAATGATTTAATCTTAAAATTATAAGGTCATGGGTGTTGTTAAAATACCATATTGAGGCACAGCTGGTTCTCAAATATTAGTTGAATAAATGAGTAATTAGAAAATTAATTTCAAATCTATCCCAATTGAACTGTTAGTGCTTTATGTTTTTAGAATGCTCTTCAAGAATATGAACAATGACAGATGCTGGAGGGGATGTGGGAAAACAGGAACACTGTCACATTGCTGGTGGGACTGCAAACTGGGTCAGCCACTCGGGAAAGCATTATGGAGACTCCTCAAACAATTAGGGCTGGAACCACCTTATGACCCAGCTATCTCACTCCAGGTTATTTTCCCAAAAGAGTTAGAATCGGCATATTGTAGAGATACAGTTTCATCAATGTTTATAGCAGTTCAATTTACTATATCTAGATTATGGAACCAACCCAGATGCCCCTCACTTGACAAATGGATTAAAAAACTTTGGTACATATATACAATGGAATACTACTTGGCTATTAGAGAAAAAAATATTATGGCATTTGCAGCCAAATGGATAGAGATGGAAAAAATTATGTTAAGTGGAATGTCCCAATCTCAGAGAGTCAAGGGCTGAATGTTTTCTCTCATTTGTAGAAGCTAGAATACAACCAGGTACAGGAAGATAGATGGCTAAGCTAATAATAACCTTAACATGTGTGAATTTTTACACCAACTTTGGGAACCCGACCTATGATACTGGGAGACATGATGAGGGGGACAGAGAGGGATAGGGAATAGGAAGGATATAAAAGAGACTAGAGGGAGGGAGTATGGGGGAATCAACTCAGAGGGAAACCTCCGACATCCACGAGAAGTCCTTTTAACACATGGGTTTAACTGGGGGGAAACAGGGAACCATAGGGAACCCAAAGGGGGAAACCATGGAATGGCATCAGCCTTGGCTTGTTTGTTTTCAGCTTGGGTTGCGTAGATAGATACATTTATTTTGAGGCAAATTCTCCAGGTAGGGATTGTTAAGGGGTTTTTTTTTTTTTTTTTGTATTATACTCAGGATAAATCTACAAGGGAGTTGGAAAGCAGGGTAGGAAAACAGAAAAGCCAGGAGGGATGTGATTTCAGGTGGGCCCTGTGTGTTCTTTCTCCACTTGAGGCAGGGTAGTAGGTTATTTGTACATTTTCATTGACTTACAGCTGTCTCAGGTGAGGAGCGTAGTGGGGACAAGGGTGCCATCTAGGTAACTCAGGACTACACTCTACCAGTTTCCTCAGAGCAATTCTCTATGGAGTATTGCAATTTTAAGTCTTTAGCAGTAGCATCAGTAGCAACCAGCAGAAGGAATCTTTCAGAATCTGCTACTACCTGAGAGTAATTTTCCATGAGATCAAGAATGGTCACAGTTGTACTGTGCATAGTGACCAAAATCTGGAAGCAATGTTTGAGTTCATTGACACAAGAGTGGATATATTACTGTGGAATGTTCACAGAGTGGAACAGTATGAAGCTGTTAAAATAAGTTCACCTTAGCCATGTGAAACTATCTGGGTGAATTTCAGCTACATAATATTAAGTAACAAAATAAATGTACAAACACTGTGATAATGTTTTGAGAAAGTTAATAAATAATTAAAATATATAAGAATACATATAGGTGAAGAAAAATGTGTAACACCATTGCAAGGAAATAGTAAATGAAGTATCTGGATGTTGTTACTTGGTTTAGGAAGGGCAGGGGGATAAAGAAGGGGGACAGTGGATGCACATATAAATTATCCATTGAGTGATAGGAATTATTACTTTATTAAAATAAAAAAACAGAATTAAAGATAAATAAATAGAAGAAGTTTTTATGTGGACAAATGTGTTGTATGTGTAATGTACAAATAGAGTTAATAAAATTTGTAATCTCTGTAATATGACATTAAAATAAGATTTTGTGATTGTAAAGTTTCTTTCAAAAAATGAGTTATGGATGATCTTAAAGTTTTTGGATAGAATAACTGGTAGAATGCAATCATCCTGGGGCTGGAGCAGTGGCTCAGAGCTTACACTGCTTGCTTGCCATGTGTGAGAATGCAGGTTTGAACCCCAGCACCACATACACAAGAAAGTATTGGAGCAATGAAAGCCACATGGGAAACCAAATAAAATTGATTCTCTCTTTCTCTCTCTCTCTTAGAAAAAATAATGCGGTCATCCTTTACCTAAATGGGAAGAATTAGAAGGAAGGATTTAGAAGTAGATAGATGGTGGGAATCAAAATATTGCTTTTGGACTGTTATGTCTGGACCCAAATAAAGATATTGGGTAGGCAGTTGGATTTTAAGACTAGAGAGTTAAATGTATACTCACTAATTGGAGATACTAGTGTGAGGCCTTTCAGTGTATAAAAAGCCTCAGAACTTGATAAAATCACTTGGGCCAGGAGTGTAGATGAAACAGAATGATTATCTGAGGATTGTTGCTTAAGACACTTCAACCATCAAAGTTCAAAAGTGTTGTAAGGGAAGTATATTGAGCTAGGAAGATAGGTTTAAGAGAGTGATGTTCCAGGAATTGCATACAATATTTCAAGAAAAAAAGTAATTTGTTTTGTCAAATATTGCTGAAAGGCTCTGTAAAATAACGAAAAAGAAAGGCAGCAAGAAGTCAGCCATGTTCTTTAAAAGGCAGCTTGAGAGGTGTGCGGGGAGACTCAGGAAAGAATGGGAGGAGGTAGAGAGATGGCAAGAGGCCTAAAAATGTCTAGCAGTTCAGTGTTTGTCCAGGTGAAGACAAGTCTAAGAACTAGTGCTCAGGCCCATTTTCCTTCCCTGAGAGAGTCGTCTGTGTTAGAATTATAGAGCTACTGAATTTAAAATCTAGAAAGCTTGCTAGACATGCCTTAAGGCAGTTCCATCATTTCACACATGAAACACTGAGGTTCAGAAAGTTAATGCCAATTGCATAAAACGCAAAGCTTATGAGTTAACAGGAAAGTCAGGACTGAAATTGAATTTTTGTTCTAATCTAAATTCTGTTTTATTTATATTCCATTGAAAAAATCAGCTGCCTTAAAATTCTACTTTTTATGGAAACAGGAATAAAATGTGTTTTATTCAGTTACTAATAGAGCAGAAAGCTTTGCTGTTGTACATTATAGAGGATTTGCTGAACTTGTGCATTTCCAGGTTGTACCAAGAGGCTCCACTTTCACCAGGAAAAATCCTATTCTTCATTCCAGTTGCAGCTGACGTGTCAGGAAGGTAAAGTCTCTGTTCCTCAAGTTATGTAGGACAGAGCCAAGTATAACATAATTTATTTGTATTAATGCTTTTGAATCCTGTGTGAATTTGCTTCTTCTATTTTTAGGAATAATTGAGACATTATGAGAACAAATGGTTTGTAGCTTTGTTGAGAACCAAGAAATGCCATTTTCTCTGACCTGCATTTTTTCCTTTGTTATAAAAATGCAAATAGGTGGCTGAAAAAGTTAGAAATGTGTTATTGATTGCTTATACATTTAACATGACAACTCATTCAGGCTCATCATGGGGCTTTTGCAATGAAAAATATAATACTTGAAACAGTATGAATTTATATGTGTGCCCAAGACAGGATACATATCCACTTATGAGGAATTAGTAATTTTTAACCATGTCATTTAAGCAAAAAGGGAAAGCTTTGAATGAATAACATGGAATGCTCTGGATGTTTTCATTCAGAAGGATTATAATACTCCTAGTAATACTGAGACCCTGAGATCCCCTAGATTCGGTGACACGGCTAGTGCCATCTTCTTATCCTTACTGTCTGTCGTTTCACTCAATGGGAATCATCCAATGAGAAAAGTGTAGATTTGCTCCCTTTTGTGCAAGGAAAAAAAAATTTTGAAAACATATCTATTACTAAAGTTTAAAGGTTAATACAGTGCTTCTTATTAATAACAGGGCTAAAAATCAGTAGAGGTTGGGCTGGCACGGTGGCTCAGCAGTTACAGGCGCTTGCACAGCGTGCTCAAGTACACGGGTTCAAACGCCAGCACCCACGTACACAACTAAGTGTTGGAGCATCGAAAGCCATGTGAAAAACTCAATAAAAATTGATTCTCTCTGTCTCTCTCTCTCTCTCTCTCTCTGTCTCTCACTGTCCTCTCTTTAAAAAAAAATCAGTAAAGGTGTTAGATTAGTCTTGCCTTTGAAAGATGAATATTTTTATTCATTTGGCATAAAGTTCTAAAGGGTGGCTATTTGCTGACTTTATTATCTTTTTTGGTAGCAAGTTAGAGGTTGAGCATGTTTTAGGGAAATCTCTTTGAATATTTAACATTAGCTGTGAACAATATGCTTGTTCTCATTTCATTTATGCTGAATTCCTAAAACTGTTACATTCTGATATTCAAGAAGTTTGAAGGATCCTTTTTAGTTATTAATGTTTTTGGTAACAGTAATTGAACCCAGAGGTGTTAAACCACTTAGCTATATCTCCAAACCTTTTTATTTCTTATTTCGAGACAGGGTCTCACAAAGTTGCTTACAGACTTCTTAGGATACTGAGGCTGTCTTTGAACTTGTAATCCTTCTCCCTCAGCCTCTGGAGGTGCTGGGATTCAGGTGTGCACCACCCACTGTGCCTTGCTAAAAGGAACTTTTAAAGCCTTCCCTTAGTAAGAAAAGCTATTATATTTTACTGAAGAAAATATTTGTTAGGATCTTTAAAATTTAAAACACATACATTGTATTGTATGTATGAAATGTTGTATATTTCATTCAAGAAATTTCACTTCTATTTCAAGATGGATGAAGATTCACATTTTCAGGGCAGATTTGTGCATACATGTGTGTGCTTATAACTGCATTTATCTATATGTCTTTGTGCCAGATTCTTTACAAGTTTTTTCATGTTTAGTTCTCACTTCAAATCTGACAATGATATTATTGCACCTATTTATCAGACAAAGAGACCACAAAGTGTATAAAATTTAGGCAACTTGACCAGCATTACAAACCTCTCAGCCTCTAACCTTTAGGCTTGCTACCATAATGCCATGCCAAAGAAAAGAGTAATAAATAACTGAATTAAAATATTCCCCAAATCATATAGAACATAGTATTTAAGTTGCATTGTTTTTCTATCTAACCAGTTTAGTTCTCTTTTCTCCACTAGAATTTAAGCTCATTAAGGACTTCTAACACATATTTTGTGTGTGAGCATAGAACTTGGCCTAGAGAAAAGATCAAATATGTATATATTGGAAAACCCAAATTACTGGAGAATGTTTTCTCCTTTATCTTGTTATGTAGATCTCAATTTGAAATTTCAGTGTTGGACACTATCAATTTACTTCAAAAGAAGCATTAGAAACTACATTTTATAATAATCTATGTAGAAGTCACAAGCAAAACTTTAAGTGAATATCTAGACATTTGTGATTAGTTCCTATAGTGTTTGTATTTTCAATTTTTTTGTTGAATCATTTTTCATACTCTTACATAGCTTATTATAATTTATATTTATTACAATATATTCCACTGAGTGAATGTGCTATGCTTTATTTAAATAGTTCTCTACTATTGAACAATAATAGTTTATTAATGTAACTATTTTACACAAGCAATATCTTCAGGATAAATTCCCAGAGATGGTGTGCAACCATTCCGTGTCTGTGAACACTTTTTACAACTTACGCAAATACGTTTTCTGTTCAAATAAGCTTTGAAAGTTGATTTTATAAATGATGTGGATCTCGGAACTATTTAAATATATATAACTTTTAGTAAATTTGCTAGATTAGGAAATTGTTGGCATTTAATAAAATAAAGTAATAACTTTAAATTCATTTCAAATATTTAAGTGTTCATTACTTTTAAGTAGTAATTTAGAAAATCTCCACATTTCTTTTTATTCGTTTTATCTCTGTTATGTTTTGGATATAAGTTGCTTACCCCAAAAGCTTATGTATTAATTCAGGCATTTTTATAGCTGTAGCTATTGAATTATGAGTGCTATAAGGTAATCAGTGGATTAATCCATTTGATGGATTAATCATTTCAAAGGATTACCATACTAGGTAGTAACTGTAGGCAGGAAGGGTATGGCTTCAGGAAGTAGCTTATTAGAGGCAAGTCCTTGGGAATTATACCGGTTTTGTGCTCACACATAAAATGTACGTTAGAAGTCCTTAATGAGCTTAAATTCTAGTGGAGAAAAGAGAACTAAACTGGTTAGATACAAAAACAATGCAATTTATATACTATATACTATGTGATTTGGGGAACATTTTCATTTAGTTAGTTATTACTCTTTTCTTTTGCATGGCATTATGGTTGCAACTCTGAAGTTTAGAGGCAGAGATGTTTCTAATGCTGGTCAAGTTACCTTCATGCCCTCTCTGCCTGAGCTAAGCAGCTTTCCTCCTCTAGGATCTTCCACATGATGTACTGCCTCATTTTGGGCCCAAGCAATGAAGTTTGCTGACCATGAATTCAAACCTCTGAAACCATGAGTCAAAATCAATGTTTGCTCCTCTAACATTTCTTATTCTTTTCAGGTATGTTGGTCACAGCAATTAAGAGCTAATTCAATCATAAACTTATGTGCAGATATAGGTATGAACTCATTATACAAGGCTACTTTTACTATAGAAGACATTTTAAGTATGCTTTCAACAATAGTGCCATACCAAAAACTTAGACTGAGTTAAAATATTTGAAATTCAGTATATCGTTAGAGTTCACAAACCAATTCTCAGAAATTCTGGAAAATAATTAATTGTCTTAGTTTTACAGTCTTACATATTTCTTTTGAAGTCTTTTGTGTGAATTAACACACATTGTAATTGTTTTCAGCTTGTAAATTGTCATTGCGTGCAAAAAATATTCTTCATCTTTAGAGATGAATACATTATCTTTAGGAAAAAGCAAAGATGTGCATAGTATTTTTCAAGTATAACACATTGCTATTGTTAACTGGCAATTTTAATTAATCCTAACCAGAATCTACATAATTAAGAATTCATTTATGGGTGTCTATGTATCACCAGGAATGTCAGCTGGTATTTGTAGTGAATCATTACTGAAGTACAGAAAGAAATACACGATAAAGACAAACTAGTTTATGGTCTGGCAACGCACATTGACCAGCCATGAGTCATTAGTTTGTTTAAATGCCATCCAGAGAAAACTTTTCTTCCTTTTTATCATTCACAAAGCTGTGAGGGTGAACAGTATGATTCTGCTTATGAAAGACTTAATTTTCTCTTTTCGTAGCTAAAGCATTTCTGCTGAGAGATGTAATAAGTATGAGTTTCAAAACTTTTTACTAGTAAAATGCCAGATAATAGGCTTCCTACATTTGGAGGAAAGTTGGTTCTGTTGTTGTATCATCTATAGTAATAAAATGAACTCCTTTGGAGCCAGCGCTAATATTTAACCAGATATCTTGGAATCTGAGTTGCACTCCAGCTACATTAGGATTAACTTTTAATCAAACAACAAAGTAGATTATTCATTTTTATAATTAGTTTAGAGTTCACTAAACTTGGAAATACTTGGAAAATACTTGCTGTGTATTAGTAGCCATTTTAAGAACTAGATTTATAGGACTGAGCAGAACATGACAAGTTCCCTGTTCTTATGGAAGTCACATTTTAGTGACATAGAATAGAAAAGGAAGAAAGTAAGAACATGGCATTAAAATGAGTCTAATACATTTCAAAAGAATATAGTTGTATATTATTAGAAAAATTTAAAAGTTTAACCAAGTGGAA
Organism: Aplodontia rufa; assembly: GCA_004027875.1. NCBI lineage: Eukaryota > Metazoa > Chordata > Mammalia > Rodentia > Aplodontiidae > Aplodontia > Aplodontia rufa. The sequence continues at coordinate 13,689 of PVKS010019502.1, read as the reverse complement.
ATTTTTGCAATTTGTTTTAGTTGGGTATTTGTGTAATCACCTCTGTTCAAGGTCTGGTCATGTAGCATTGCCTTCCTTCTTTCAGGTATGGTTCTGATGCAATCTGTTGGGACATTGAGATTTCATTTATGTGAAAGCATCCACTATAAAAATAGGAGGAAACTTCCTTTAAAAGTATTTAATGAACTTGCAACAATGTAAAAATCATCTACTGGGATAATTAGAGCAAGGTTGGAACCCAACAGGGAATTGTTGAGTGCTGACACTAGCTTGAGGGCTTTTCTAAACTTGAGGGACTCAAAGTTCTAGGAGCCTGAAGGAACCAGGAGCCAAAAACCAACCCTCGAGGTCTCATCATTATAAGGTGGCGAGGACAACCTCAGTGTAGAATGTGTCATTCTAAAGTGTTATCAAGTCTCCTCTGTCTTCTAACTAACAAGATATAATCATCCTTTATTTCCCATAACACCAAAAGATGAACTACTTGAATCTTCGTTTTGAGCAGCAAAAGTGCCTGAAAAGTTCTGACAACAAGCATGATTAATAGGTTCACAGTCTAGATTTAGGATACCTGAAATACCAAGATCCTTTCTGAAGAGACTGAGCAATCATGTTAATGTGACTCCAAACTGGTAGTGTCTCCAGTTACCTAATAGGAAAAAATATAAATGCTCTCTAGGGCAGTAGACCTTTGCCCTGTGACTCATAAAAATATGCACCTTACAATTAAGACTCAAAAGGAATGTCTAGGAACCAGGCCTATTTTATTCAGTGATTTGCCCAATATGTACTGGGCATTTTGCAGTGAAAAAAATTAATTGAAAATCTTTATCCTTATAAAGTTTGTATTTTAATAAGGAAAGAATATGAATAATAAAATAATTAAAATATAAAATGTTAGGTGATAGGAATTAATAAAGAGCATATAAATAAAAAGATATAAATTTATATAAATGCAGAAGAATATCACATGGAGATATTTCATATCCAGAAAACTAGCTATGACTGAAAAAAATCCAAGTATTTGTGAATATATGATACAATAGAAATGCAAATTCATTGTATTATTCTTCTATTGCTGATGTAACAAATTATCACCAACTTAAAATGACACAAATTTGCTACCTTATAGTTCTGTGAGTTAAAAGTCCAACTTTGGTCTCACTGGCCTTATCCCTAGGTGATGGTAGGACTGCTTTTCCTCCTAGTCTGAAGGAAAGGGTTATGGTTTAGGTACAAGGTGTCCCTAAAAGTTCTTGTGTGAGATAATGCAAGAAAGTTTAGAGGTGAAATGAATGGGTTATGAGAGCCTTAACCTAATCAGTGCATTATTCCCCTGTTAGGGATTAACTGGGTGGTAACTGTTGACAAGCAGGGTGTGGCTGGAGGTGGGTCATTGGGGGTGTGCCTTTACGGGTATATATTTTGTCCTTGTAGAGTGGAGCTCTCTCTCATTGCTTCCAGATGCCGTGTTCCCAGCTACTTTCTTCTGCCACACTCTTCTGCCATGATGTTCTGCCTCACCTCATGCCTGAAGATTAGAGTTGGCCATCTACGGATTGAGACCTCTGAAACATTGAGCCCAAAAAATAAGCTTTTCTTGTCATGTCTTTGATCATAGCATCAGAAAAACTAACTACAACAGAAAGAATCTATTTCCTTCCTTTTTCTAGTTTCCAGAGGCTGCCTGAATTTTTACTTGGGGTCCCACACCCCATACTTCCTTTTGGGTCTGATCAATGAGCATACTAGTAGGAGATCAGAGGGAAGCAATACTTCTTCTCTTGTATGTTTTGTTTCATGGAACTCAGAACTACAGACTTCTATTTAAAGTGTCTAAGTACCAAATTATTGCTATTATCATTCATTCTTTGCTACTCCCCTAAAATTATTATTAACAACCTTTCTTCCTGCACTCCTGCTTACCTGAGCTCTCCATTCTTATGGGAGTTGCCATATCTCTGCATACCCTGCCTTTACCTTCTCTCCTTTGTTATTGTTTAAAATTTTTCTTCTTTCATCAGTAAAAATAAAAAGATGTCCTTAACACTCTATATTACATGTGATGTTTCTCTAGCTGCCTTCTCTCTCTTTTCCCACCACTGTTTTTATGATTTATCTTTAAAAGCTCTTATTTCTTACCTAATAAACTGTATAAAGGATATACTTGATATAGAATTACTCAATTAGTTCTCTGGGTGGAGGGATGAAGGACTTCTATTCCTTCCAAGGATAATTTTATATAATATATATATATATATATATATATATATATATATATTGCAAATAGACTAGTACAAAGAAGATTACCCAGTAGGAAACAAGCAAACAATACCTGCGTAGACACCAGTACTTTCTCTAATGTAGTTCCCATTTTTCATTAGCTCAGAATCTTCCATCTGTTTCTTCTAGATGGTGAAACAGGAAAGGACATCAATATCTGGGTTTTCTTTCAGATAATGAGTTTTTTTAGTTCTTCTCTTCCACTGGTATATATGAGCTTTATTTAAGATTCTGTAGGATTCAAAGGTTTCATTAGGATTTTTTACTGCTTCACAGTTTTAATACTGCAAGTTCTGTGTCCCATGAATCACCTTCATTCCTGACAAACCAAGATCATTAGTATCGTGTAATTTTTCAGAACTTTCTGAGTCTTTTATAGATCTGTTGCAGAAAGGTAGAAATTACTTTGAGATACCTGGAATGACTCCCAACTTACACTTGGGTAAGTTAAAAAACAATTAACAGTGTCTTTTTTGAATTTTCCTTTTGATATGTAAAGGCAAGTATAATGTCTTTCTTTCTGTTTCTAGCTCAAAATGTGAGATTTACATATCTCAATATTTTCTACCATATCAAGGGGAGTGTAATGATACATAGTTAAGTATTACATGGCTTATATTCTTTGAGTTTCTCTTGGATAAACACTGATGTCATGAGAGATTGAGAAAACAAATCTTGTCCCTCTTGGATATCATATCAATGGCAAATGTGATCATTTTTTATTCAGTGTTCTTGACCATAAGCATCTGAGTGCATGTCCTTTGCACCTTGCACACTTTATTTTTCACTCTGTCTTTTATCTATTTTTTTGTCTGTGAATCAATCAAAATAAATTGTGTCCATGTTTTATATTGTATCATTCTCTTATAAGCAAGGTCTTACTCTAAAAAAATATCTATTATGGAAGTTTTTCTTCATACTTCTGCAACACTTACTTAATTACATAATTACACATATTTTAGGATGGTGACTGGATATGATGATGCTTGTGAGAATCAGGTTTTTTTCTTCTACTAAACGTAAGCCATAAAGATGTAAATACTCCTAAAAATAAGTAGTATACCTGTTTTTTCATTACCTAAGTTTAGCAGAGGAATAGGTACTTCTTCCAAGTTACACTCTCATTTCCTTTTTATAGTCTCCCTCCTCCTAATTCAAAGTGGAAAAATATATTATTAGCTTAAAAAAAAAAAGACAACAGAGGTTTGTCTGTGAACACCTTTAAAATACATGACTCAGTAGAATTCTTAGTGAATCACTTGGTTGTTTTGCATTTATTGTTCAAATGGGAGAATTCTGAGTCTGAAGAACTGAGCTTAGTCTTTCTTCTCAGTTTAAAAAACAGTGACAGCACGGAATAAATCTGGATTCCTTTCCTCTCTGAGCTAAAATTTTAAATGATCCACTGCAAAATTGCCCCAATTAACAAATTTAACTCAGAGAATGCCATGTTTACAATGACAAAAATATTATCATGAAGGCCAAGTTGTCTTTGACAAAATTATTTTCACAATAGATAAATGAATGAAAGAAAAAGTGATCTGTTTCTTTTTTCACACAGCACAATGGCCCAAGTCTATTAGAATCTGTTTTACTTTTTCCTTTTTAAAAATTCTCTCTCCTTCTCACAAATCAGTATACTGCTTGACAAATAAACACATAATGTATAAAGCCAACTTAAAGATTGATGTAATTGAAGAGAATGCTTGAGTTTATTGTCAATAGACCACATTTCACCTACCCGGCAGCTCTGGTTGTGGGGAAGCTGTTCACAGTGTTCGATATATGACCCGTTACATCTGCTAACTTGTGAGGGAATGAAGATGTCATCAAATGAGACCAAAAGGAAAGTGCAGAAAATGAAATCCTAAGACTTTTTTTTCCCATTTGTGTGTGTTTTTTTTTTACACAGTCTTGACAAAATTGGGAAATAGTTTGTTCTGCTAAAAGTAATTTTAGTGTATAAAGACATTGTAATCATTTTGTGAAAAATGCTATCAAGATTTATATTTGTTAACATTTCAGTATGTTGTTCATATCAACAACTGAAACAATTGGACACCATGAAATATCAAATAATATTTCACATAGTGATGTGAATTTTTGTCTATTTATTTATTTACCTATGCAAATTTCAAGGACTCCCCTTTACAAGGTGGTTTGCTGGGCTATGTAGCTTTGGAGAGCTTCTGTATGAAAGTGAAGGCAGTATAGACGATTGGGTAAGATGAAAACTTTCTTCTGTAACTAGAGATTTTCTAGTATAGAATATTGAACAATGAACTTATAAATGTACTACCAAGTATTTGATCAAATGTTGGGGGACATTTTGATAAAAATATCATTAAGGGAATTTGTACATTGCTTCTAGTATCAAACTATATGTCCCCAAATGCCCCTTCCAAATCTAACATGCTAACATTCTCAATAAGGATTCCACAACAGATATTTTACTGTTGTTCTCAATGACATATAACAAAGCTGCCCCAAATATGACTTTAAAATTTAAAAATGACTTTGGGTGTTTCTATAGATATAGATGTGAGAATGTTAACCTCCTTTAAATGCTCTGAATAGCATGCTTTTTTTGTATATTATATTTTCCATTGTACTGCATGTTTCTAATATATATATAATTGTTTTAAAACAACCTGTCTGGAGCTTTTAAATAATTCATACTCTTTTTCATTACAAAATCAAAAAGTCAATTTAAAAAGTTAGTAAAATTTTTATGAAAGCTGGAGACTATAATAACTGACTTTTTAAGGAATGAAGGCAACAACATTGCTTCCTTATATATTTCTTCTCAATAAAAACCAATTTAAAAATTTACATTTTTCAAGGAGGGATGATTCCCATAAACAAAACTAAAGTATGCATCACTGTGCACCAGGGTGGATGCCTGTCACTCAAATCACTGTCATGCCGCTAGCTATCCTGATATAATCAGAAGGGAAAATAGAGTTAGGTTGATGCGTTTACAGAGTGATGTCTGCATGAGTGGCAGATGTTTGTGCTATAACCACATTATGTGCACTCAATTTTTATTATAGAACAATCACTTCTAATGACTTTTAGAATGAATTTATGTCACTGATCAATGTGACATAAATTCACCAGAATTTCAAAAAATGATCTAAGTAATCTAAAGAATTGTTCTCCAGTTGTTTTCTCCCAATATATTCAATAATAACAAAAAAGTAACTGATTTTACCATGTATTGAATTGTGAATTCTGACAATCTCTGAGATCTCAAATACATGTCCCAAGTCTTCCTGGTTCATCGTGGAAGACCTGACATTACGCCCATGATGATTATCAATCATCAGCTGCACAATATTGTCTGCCGTAAGTGGGTAGTGTGATTAATAATAGCAATTCAAGCATGATCTGGAAAACTGTGATCTTTATTGACTTAGTGAACTGATGATTCTCTCTTTTCATGTCATTTGTACTCAATTTGTGCTGCTTTCAGTTATTGCTATAGTCTATTACTATTTTGGTTGTGATATTTCACATTATATAGATTCAAAAACAAATGTCAGGTGAAGCAAGAAGCATGTTCATTTATTCTTTAGACATACTTTTAGTTTACTATTATGGTCTCCTGATTCATTTATTGGCAAGTTGATAGAAACTGTTGATCTATTTTTGGTAGCCATTCTATTTACATATATGTCAGAATTTTATCTTCGTAGTTATAAGTATGTATTCCACCACTATCACTAGCTATAGGTTTTTCTGTGTTCTCCCAGTTTTCAAATACTGATATTCATATTGTAATAATATTTTCAACTGAATAAAAACAAAAACTGATAAAATACTATTTTAGTAGAGTGTACATTTGTTGACTGTCTTGGAAATCAACTGCTATCTCTTATTTTTGTTTTGAGCATATATCTATATGATATTCTAATATGGGCTGTATATTTACATATATATACACTGGTTCATACTAGAAACAAATCAGATATAAATTAAACATCTTCTTGAATTTAGTTTTAAATGACAGCTGTTCATAAGCAGAAGAAATAGTGCAGTCAGTAAGAATATAGAAAGGTGGGGCCAAGTTGGTTAGGTTTAATTTTCATTACATAAGTTATTAGCTATATGATATTAAAATTGAATTATACACTCAATACTTCGATGCTTTTCATTCATAAAAGGAGTTCTTGGGAAATCAAATGTATTAATTCACATTCTAATTATTCCTAGAACAGTTTCTGGTTCATTAAAAAATTCAATTACTGTTAGCTATTATTATTAACAATCCTAATGAAGTGTTATGTTTGGATTTAGATTGTCCCCAAAACACTGATGTGTGGAAGGCTTAGGCCCTACTTTAGCAATACTCAGATGTGAAACTTTTAGGTATTGATTGAGGCATGAGGGTTGTGATCTCATCCAGTCAGTGATGAATTACTAAATGAATGGACGATTGAGAGGTGATGGAGATCATAGGAGTTGTAGTCCAGTTGAAAGGAGTGGATCTTAGATATATGCCTTTGGGGGTCTACACATTGCTCCTTACCCCTCCCTGACTCCCTCTCTCTTTTTTGGCCTCTAGGAGGCCAGCATCTTTGCTCCAACAGATTCTCCCTGATGTGATGTTCTGGTTCATTACAGGCCTGAATCAGTGAAGACAACTGATCAAGGGCTGAAACCTCTGAAACTATGAACCAGAATAAATTTTTCCTCTTTTATTTTTCTTAGATATTTTGTCAAAGCAACAAAAAGCTAATATATGAAAGTGTAAAAAATGGGCAGCTGGTTAAATGGGGATGGAGCGCATCATCACACATTTGGCATTCAAGCATGGAATTGGGTGTATTACGGTCTGGATGTGAGGTGATCCCCAAAAGCTCATGTGTGAGACAATATTGGAAAGCTTAGAGGTGAAATGATTGGGTTATCAGAGCCTTAACTCAATCAGTGAATTAATTCCCTGTTAGGGATTAGCTGGGTGGCAACTGCAGGTAGGTAGGGTATTATTGTCAGAGGTGGTTCATTAGAGGCATGTCTTTGAGGTATATATTTTGTATCTGATGAGTGGAGGAGTGTTTCTCTGCTTCCCAATCGCAGTGCCCTGAACCACTTTCTTCCTCCACACTCTTCTGGCATGACGCTAGGCCTCCACTCAAGCCCCAAGGAATGGATTCTGATGTCTACGGATTGACACCTCTGAAACCATGAGCCCCTCAAAAAAACTTTTCCTCCTTTAAAATTTGTTCTTCTCAGATCTTTTAGTCACATCAGTGAAAAAAATTGGCTAAAACAGAGTGAGTGTACCTGGGGAAGATAAGAAGGCTGAGAACTCAGTCACTGGTCATATCAGTACTTAGCATCTAAGACTTAGCACCTAAGTCTAACAAGGACGTGTTGATAAAACAAGGTAGCATTCCAAATGTCCAGAGAAGAAACTATTGCAAAAAAGAATGTGTGATTTTTAATGCTGTGTTGAGGTGACCATAAGATTAAAAATTGTTCATTAGATTGTTGACAGAGAAGGATGACCTTGGCAATAGTTGTTTTATAATGGAATAGATTGAAAATAAGTGGAGAAGTGGGAAGTGATGACAATGAACAGATATCTCAAGTTCTAGCAATTGTGCCTAAAGATGAGAGGAAAAAATACGGCAGCAATAAAGGAGAACATGGCAGTACAAGAACTTATTCTGAAATATAGAAATTTGCTAATAGAAATCACTCAATAAATATTAAATTTGATGATGAAAGAGAAGAACGGATTAGTTGCAGGAGCAAAGTTCTTTAAAAAGTAAAAAAGCCTGGGGCTCTAAAGTTATCATTTACCATGTAACATAATTTTGTCGTTATTTATTGTCGTCTAATCCCTCAATTAAAGATCTATAGAGATAGAGATTTTTTTTTATTTGTTGTCACACCTAGAATACAGTTAGGTGATAAGCATGTAATAGACACGATAAATACTTGTTAAACAAACAAATGAATGAAAAATGAAGAAATAAAAATGGTGGCGTTTGCCTTAGATGAGAGTGTAGACTATTCTTCCATTGTAGCAGAAGAGAGAAAGGTGTACAGGAGCAGGTGTATGCAAGTCAGTAGCGTTGCTGAACAAACCACATTATATTCTTTTTTTTTAATTTTTTATTTTGAGCAACCTTACAAGATTTTAACAATATAATATAAAATGTGTATAAAATATGCATATATTCTGGATATTGCAATTATCCCCAGGAGTGCCCCCCCCAATTACCCTCCCTTATCCCTCCCTTCCCCTTCCCATTATAACTCTAAAAAAAGTATTATATTCTTATCAGATTACTTCTGTTGAATCTGAATATATGAACTTAAAGGTAAAATTTAGGAGAATCTTGCAGAGGATAATACAAAAAGAGGTGGACAATAGGAGAACATTTTGAATTGTAAATGATCTGAGATTTGATTTAGTAGGATAAACATCTGACTCATGAATTTCATAAAGAGAAAATAGAGAAATGAGAGAAAATCATCACATGAGTATTATGACAAATGAGTTAAAATGATGATGATTAAAGTGAATAATCATCATTAAATTTTTATAATCAAAGGGATGAAGGGAAAAGCCTCAAAGCTTATAGAGATAAGCCAGTTCTCATGTAAAGTTTTCACACAGCCAGGAGACTCAATAAAAATATCAGCAACTGGAAGTCTAAAAGAGTGAATTATTTCAAAATTCTGAGGAAAAGGGCTGGAGCGGTGGCTCAGCAGTTTCGGCGCTTGCCTGGCAAGCATGAGGACCCGGGTTCAAACCCCAGCACCACGTACACAACTGAGTGTTGGAGCAACTAAGGCCATGTGAAAAACTAATAAAGTTATTTCTCTCTTTCTCTGTCTCTCTCACTGTCCCTCTCTCTTTAAAAAAAAAAAATTCTGAGGAAAAAGTTTCACCACAGAGTTATATATTAAAAAAAATTATCAAGACAACATGAAGATAGGATAAAGATATCATCATCAAATATGTAATTTTTCAAAAAAGAAACCATCTTTGATAAGATTGCACAAGACATGATAACAAAGAAACCAGAAATTCAATAGAAAAAAAGGCAAAAGATGACAAAAAAGAGAATTTCCAGGAGATGATTCACATTGTAGATTAAATTAATAAGCAATTGGAGCAGGAAGATTTGAAACTTCAGGAATAAGAGTTTTTCAAGTAGAGTGAAGTGATAAATTATGCAATATATCTACTGAATATATGAAAACTTGTACTTAATGGCTATTAGAAGCAATATTCTGAACTAATCACCATAGAAATAAATATGCAAAAAAGCAAAAACAGGGCAATTTTTAACAGTAAGAAAAACTACTAATCATACAAGAAAGGAAGGAGTGATAATAAGTAACTTGGCTAAACATTGTATTATTGTATACGTATGTAAAATTGTGTGAACACTAAGTAACCTCCAAGCTAGAGGTTATGCTAGCATGATAGGTAGAAAGAAACCCAGGGTAGGAATTCTCTTATAGGAGAAGCAAATCTGCATCTTCCATAACAGCACAGGGGTGTTTTCCTTTGGGAAGCAGCCCAGGAGGGTGGGAAAACTGCTCTTTTACATTAATACAAAATGTGCACTACTTGCCTACAAATAATTTGGGTATGGATTTGAGTGTTTGCACATTGACCACCGCTTGTGTATTGATAAAAGACCTCAAAGTCAGTTATCCATGGTTTCTCTGTGAGCATACTTGGCCTTATTTAAAATATGTCATTTAATACTAATACAGACCCAGTCACATCTTTATCCATTTAGTTGTAGAAGTGTACACACTCACACGCATACAAGCACAAACAAATGTACACACATTCACACACCATGCTCAGTAAAAATAGATAAGGTACAACACCTGAAAACTAAAATAATAATCAAGATTACCTATAATTTTCTACTCATTTACAGTTGTCAACTGATAATTAACCTGTAGGACAACTGGGTTTGAACACAGGGTTGTAATTCTTATCCATTCCAACACTGTCTTATCAACAAGCCTGTAACCACCAAATTGTATGCTTTTTGTATGCTTTAAGTTGTGTATCTTAAGTATTTCTCATATCTGACATCTAGATAAAGGTTCATACGATAATCATGTCTGGATGATTACATTAGTTTATCCATTTTTATCTCCTCTTTGCTTCTCAGATTCAGCATAGGATACATAGACTTCACCTACTATTAGAAGTGTATTATAACTGTATCAATAATTTTCTGGTCTTTTATTTGCTGTATGGGGCACATTCTACCTGTAGCAGATCATATACCTTCAAAGCCAACCTCTGCATTGCCATGTGAATATTATTTTCAATACTATATTCTATCATTCTTCTTTTACCCTATGTTCAAAATACTTCCACCCTTCTAATATTTCTTGCAAATATTTCCCTTTATTATCTGACCCTTGCCTATCTGTCATGTTAATTTTGGCCCTTTCCTCCAAGTACTTATATTCCATTAATAAAGTCACTTATTGGTTTTACAATCCTAGCAACTTTTACACATTTTTCTTGGTCTTTTAATGCAGACCATGCTTAGCTACAACACATACACATATACACCACCACCACCACCAAAGCCACCACCATATTTTTTCTCGTTTTCTCCCACCACTAAAGATAGCATTGATTTATTTTTAACACCAATCAACAAAGATGTAATTTTAATTTGAGTATTTGTCTTTATACTAGACTCAGTTTTTTCTGAGTGGAAACCATCCTGTCTGTGAATATTAACATTCCCAACATGAAACAAGCCTAACACATAGTAAATTATCATGGTAATATATGTGGAATGAGTGAATGAATTGATTTATCATTGTCATATTTGCTACAAGTCCAGTGCCTGGCATGGTAGCATATGTTTAGATATATATATATATGACATGCATATCATGTGTATATATATATACACATATATATATGTGTGTGTGAGTATATATATATATATATATATATATCAACATATAGAGACATACATCTAAGATTTAGGTATATGGTGTTAAACGTTAAACTAATGTTAATTTTTCCTGAAGCATTGTCATAATTCTCTGCCTTTCCTTAGAGTCTCAAAGGGGAGAAGGTGCAAGGGATAAAAAGTAACAGAAAGGACACAAGACTTTAAAAGAATAAAATGCACTTTGTGTTCAAATTGTAGACCTGCTTTTTCCTACCTGTGTGGCTTGGGGCAAGGTATTTAATCCTTCTAAAATACAGTCTTCTTTCCTTTAAAAGATGAATCTATTTCTAAGAGGTATGACTGTACGTACCAAATAAGAGTAACAGCACTTCGTGGGCCTCACTGGATTCTGAGAACAGCATATTCCTCATTTGTGTAGGTATTCCAGCCCATTTGCTAAGTGAAGCAAAACTGCTACTTTGAGAAGAGTATAGAGCAATAAAAGGTTCTACCCCAGAACCAGGCTGCTCTGACACTTGGACAACATGGTCCAAAAGATCCAGTGGTGCTTGTAATGTCAGTTGCAGAAAGGGGTGCTGTCATTTGACAGGCCTCGTGCATAAACTACAGTTCAGGCCCTTGGGATTCTGGATCAGTCTTTCTCTCCTCTGTGGATAACTCTTTTTCCTTTGGAGAAATGATGATGATCTGCTATTGGTTCTCATTGGAGAGTAAATGTGTAGCAGTGGGTCTTCAAGTTATCATGTGACCTGAGCTGTCTATCATGAGGTGGGTGTTATCTGATCAAACAGCAGAGCTACAGAATTGAAAGCCCAAGTGAGTTTACTGAAGAAAGGCCCAAATGCCCAAGGTCCCCACTTCTGCCATACTGCCTTCTCTCTCCTTTAAATACTACGACGACAACTACTACTACTATTACTACTACTACTACTCTCTTGTCTTTACAATGCATAGAAATAGGAGTTCCAATGATAGTAAGCAAGTAAAGCAAGTACAGTTGACATAATTCACTTTGGATGTCACTGAATGTAATCTTCTCATTTGAGACCCACAAAGTTGAAATGGTCTCTATAGATTGAAAAAGACTCTTGATATCAGATCTTCTGCAGTAAAATCAACTGAAATTCAAGTAGAATATTCTTTGTAATGTAGACCTTTGTGTTTGTTATGAAGAAATGACAAGGAAAAAATGTGACTGGATGAGCAAGTTATAGAAATTGTTTTATTTGCCAGATATTATATATATGTATATACATATACATGCATGAATTAAAACTTGAATCAGAATAATTTTCATATGACCCTCAAAAATGATTTATGTGCACTGTATCATATATTGTGAAATGACAATGGGATTGTGGTGAAGAGTAACTGTTAGCCAGAGAATAGAATTGTATAGTTCTGAAGTGGTTGATTCACTGTGAAATTAGAACAAGTCAAAAACCATCTGGAAAAGGATGTGAAAAATCTTATCTGTCCTCTGAAATACGAAGAACTGGGTTATATTTCATTATGTTAGGAGACTTCTTTCCTTCTGTCTTTAGAAGATATTACCCTTTATCAAGGGATTCCTTTTCATTTGCTATGATTTCAATATGGAGGGCATTTTCTAGAGAAGAAATATAAAATTAGATATTTCTTGGAATATCTTCTTGATAAACTAAACTGCTAGTTCATGGAAGTGAAATATAATCTCTGTGAAGTCAACAGACTGTTTCAAGCTATTTGATGATTTTCTTGTAGGATATTAAGTGTTTCATTGTAAAAGAGTGTTCTCTTGAAGTGTGATTGCTAACTACATTCATCCCTCTGTCCCTCTAGGCAGGTAAGGTATAGAGGATATACACCTAAATGTCTTCAATTGCCACAGATTCACTTTGAGAAGTTATTATTAAAGAGTTATTATTAAGAGTTATTGTTATAAAGAGAGGAAAGAAGAGATGGTAGAAGGAAAGAAAAGTTAATATTATTCTTTGTTTTCTTGTAGGAATAACTACAAGAAGCTAAGTATTTTTCTTTTTAATTAGACAGCAAATAGAAGCTATAAATGAAGAATCCAGATGTCAAATGTGATACAATCATGCAGTTGAGTAAATATGTATATGCAATTTGCTTATTATAATAAAATGAGAAATTGCATATATTCTCTTTCTCCTGAGAAAATGATAATTCTGATTTTTTCTTTTCTAGTCCTTCATTATGACAAGGGTCATCAATATGATTTAGTACACTTTGTTGGAAAAATTCTCTGTGCTGTTATAATAGTACATCCTAAGGTAGTATTAGAGATTATTACAAAGTCTGTTTCTATAGCAGGAGGATTTTTCAATTAACAATGATCTTTTGTTAGTTGCTAGATGATTTTTGTCTCAAGCATTCTTCTGCAGCTTGAACTATCCATATTTTATAAATCTAATAAATAAATATTTATGGGGAGATCTCTGCTTACTTTTGGAAATAAAGTTTGAGTGGATAA